>JAPMNZ010951942.1:0-16035 GCA_029875035.1 Pomatoschistus microps | reverse complement strand
CTCCAAAACTGAAATGATTCCTTTGATAATAACAATAATGCATCGGTTTTATATACTTGCTTTTCAGGACACTCAAAGATGCTTCACATGTCATTATTCATTCACTCCATATACAGCGGTGATAAACTGCTACTGTAGCCATAGCTGCCATGGGGCACACCGACAGAAGTGAGCCAACCAGTATGTGCCAACGGCCCCTCTCACCACCACCAGCCATTCACATGCACACACCAGAATCATTCTGGACAATGTGAGTGAAGTGTCTTGCCTAAGGACAAAACAACAGTTTGGCACCTGATGTTCCCAGAGGTCTCCCATCCCAGCATTACCCAGGCCCTGCCCTGCAAATAATCCTGGATCCTGGATGGTGATCCAGATCACCGACAACATCATGTGTTCATTGTTCCACTCTGAGGTGTCTGATATCCAACCACAGCAGACAAACATACAGGCGAAAAAAATAATATAATTAAGAGAACTTTGAGGAAAATACAGAAAACAGAAAATATGTTCTTCCAAAATATCGTGTAAATATCTCAACCGATGTATATAGATACTTGTCTCTTAATACATCACAATTATTGTCACTCTAAATTGTGTCATCCCTGATTTTGAGTCTGTAGTTTGTGCTCAATGCAGCTCTGTGGTCACTTTGTGTGGGAGTGAGGGACAATAGAAAGATAATGAGTTTTTGAATGAGAATTGTAGCTGTATCAAAATGTATCTTGATTTTTAATACAGGTTTTTGATTTTGGTACACCCCGTAAAAATCATCAAATAAATAATGATCCACCATAACTTAGCATCTCCTAATAAGAGCAATTATTATTACTATTTAGTAGCTATATGTTCTGGTCATATATAGACTGCAAACATGTCTCTCTATAATTTCTCGTCACTACTGCCCTGCTCTATTAAAGCCAAGAAGCGGAAATAATATTAACTGCAAAATTACAATAAAAGAAATTAGCGAAGTAGCTTTATCACTCTTGTCTAGCTGGTTTTCATAATCAACCCACTTATATGCACCATTAGCCTAAGTTAGACGCCATCTCCCACCCACGTGATTAAAGGGTTGTCTGTTTGAAGACTAAATGAATAAAACTATGGGCATTTACTGGTCTGTGCATGTAAAATATTATATTACTGTTGGATGTAATACAGTTGAACAGTCTTCATTACAGGATATGACATTTGTGGAGGTGAAAGACGGCGCTTCTCAATATTTGACAATCGGACTCAGCCGAGCAGAATACAATGATTTCAAGGATAAGGCCTCGACCTTTAGAACGCAAGTGTTTGGAATAGGGTTAAAATGGCTGGGGCGTGGTTTCTCTCTTCTCACGGTCCACTAAACATATGTGCCCATACTGCATGAAAAGGTGGGGCCATGTTGAACGCTGGTACGGTTCAGTGCTAATTCTGAAGATCCACATGCTCATGCAATAAACAAATGATGCGCTCGGAGTAAAGGACACAGTGTAAGATTAAGCTGTTTTTTTTAAATCAACAAATAAATAATAATTTGCATAAAGATTGCTCCCAATATGGTTTTGATTGCATCATCTCGTATGTCCCCTAACTAAAAGCTTGAGTCATTGGGCCAGTGATAAAAATACCATAAATCCTGAAAGATCCAGGAGCTAAGCAGACTACAAGAGATTTTCATTTTCAGACCCCAAGGACTTCAAAGTGGGTCAGGAAAGAGGTTGAATATAGTTTAAATTTTCCGTCTATTTGAAGCATAAAGATCGTTTGATGACAGTTGATGACTAAAATGGTGAAGCAGAAAATACATGTATGAAATAGTCACAGCGAAACGTTTCTTCTGGGGGTGCCACAAAAAAACTCTAAAAAAACACCTGCGTTCAAGCGTCCTTTTTATCCCAGATTGATTTTGTATGTTTTTTATGTTCAATTCCATTATTCAGTGTTGTGTCGATTTGATGGACTGAAAATCCTGCATTAAAAATGACTGTATTTTGTTAAAAAAAAGTGGGTCACAACATGAATGATAAAAATGTGTCCCCAAAAACTTTGCGATAGAAAACAAGCGATGGCAGTGTGTTTGCAGATAAATAGAACATTTCACCACAAAGTTGGTTTACGAACCCCTAGTATGTCTTTTATATATGTTGTGGAAGCTCATAAATGATTCAGGAGCAGTCTGCATAATCCATTATTTGGAGAGCATAGTGCAGCCGAATAACCTAAAAAGGTGCATGTGATATTTTCAAAAAGTATTTGGTATTACTTAAGGCTGGAGAACTTTATTTTCCTCAAAAGTAAGATTTTGTGAGACAAGCTGTTTTTTATCTCATAAGAAAACATTCTATCTTTTACTAGTTTTTACAAGTTGGAAATAGCTTTGAGAGTCACAATTTGACTCCGTGGGTAAGATCTGATTGGCTGAGTGAGGGTGGTCCTCTCTTATTCACTATTCTGTCCGAAAGTGTGACAAAGCCCAGAAAGAACAACACTTTTTTTAGAGCCATGAAGTAGTAGAAAAATATTTGTAAAAAATATACAATATTTGTAGTTTTAAGATTAGGTATCACAGCTTTACGTCCAAAAAAACTAAATATAGACTGTATATAAAAATAAAAATAAAGTTATTTTTGATATCATGTGCAGGATTTGGTCTGATTGGTTAAGCAAATTCGTCTGAAATGTTTAATACCTGTGTTGTTGTTTCTAGCTTTTTTTCTTCTGTCTTGAGTTGTTTGCTGCTCAAGGAACGGAACTGTGCCTCTTGGCCGAGGTCTGTGCTCTACAAGTGTTTTTCTAGTTAATCAATTTACCTGATTGAGAACTTCAATGTGCATACGACAGGTTTGACTAAAAATGTTCGTCCAGGTTGTGATTGATGACATCAGGCTTATATTATTATTTGATCTATTACATTAAAACATGAAATGTTTATTAATATTATTTTATTAAAACCAAGAAAGTCCAACTGAGATATCAGATTATCTTTTCCAGGGGAGTCCTAGTCCCAGTTTATTATAAATGTGGATTGTGCCAAATTTTAGCATGAGTTCTGTCAATCCCTAGTGTGCTGTAATCAGTTCTCAAACCCCTCTCTTCCTAAAAATGACAAAATATTTTCCCATTTTACCTACTGTGGATTTAATAGTCCAAAATTAGTATTTACATTTCAGGTTCAGGTCCCAACCCAAAAAATATTTTTGTAAAAATGTTACAGTAATTTGAAAGTAAATGTGATCTTAATGTATGTTTTTATGCCTCGTGGGATTTTAATGTTTTTGATTTATGCCTTATATGATATGGGCTATGTTCCCCTGTGTAGGAAAATTGTTCTAGAAATAAAGGTTGATTGATTGAAACTAGAAAAACACTTGTAGAGCACAGACCTCGGCCAAGAGGCACAGTTCCGTTCCTTGAGCCGCAAACAGCTCAAGACAGAACAAAACCTTTCCTGTGATTATAACTTGATAAACTGCACAACTTTGACCAAAACACCACATCAACTCTACATGGAAATGGTGAGTAGTTGCTGTGTCCGCCCCACTCACCAACACTAAGGCTACGTCTCTGGTACATCAAGACAAAACAAAAGAGAGTCCAGGCCAGAGTCATCTTCAGCATGTCAGGAAGAGAGCACATCCACTCACCCTGCTCAAAAGGCTGCCCATTAACCGCTGGTGCTTTCATCTTGAGGGCCTCCCTGGCAGACGTGTCGCACTGTGAGCCTTTATTAGTATCCTGGTCACTATCAGCTTGGTCACTATCTCCATGGCCACTGTCTCGCAGGCTGGCTCGCTCTGCATCCTTAAAAGTGGAGCTGCAGCGGGAAAATGGGAGAAAGAGAAACACGCGCATAAGTTACCATTAACTGAGCATGAGAGACGGCCTGAGACAAAGAGAACAGACGTCCAAATGCGGTGGTCAAGTGGTGCTTACCTTTGTACAAACGGTTGCCGGCTGCCCGCGTAATTGGACTCAGAGGGGAAATTTTCGGTCTGGAAACAAGAGGAGGAGAATATGGTGATCAACTCAAATATGTATACTTAAAGCTCAGTAATTGAGTCACAAATTATAGTTGAGTCCAGGTGGTGAGGAGCAGGTCTGAACTTTTATTTAACTACTTAAGTCTTCATGAACTTAGGTATTACATGTGTTTTTTCAAATGGGGCGGTGTAAGTTGATTTTCTGCACATGTGTTGCATATTTCCTGAAAGATAAACAGCTTGTATCTATATTTAAATGTTTATTGTAAGATGGGATCAAAATCTATTACATTATTGACATAACTCCCATATGTTGCCTGTTGGCAGGCGAAAGGGCGCTGCATTAACTACTGTCATCGGCTTCATATTTTTCCCCTATCTGGAGAATAATGTGTTTGTGTTGATCACACCCACATCCCCAAGAGACTGGTGACAGTGCCAGGCCTTGTCATATGCCTTATCATCTCCAAATGAGACAGACTCTGAGACTGTCCTAGATTTTTACAACTGCTAATTCTGTTGGGCTAAACGTTACACCGAAGCCATGCTGTCAAATTAGCATGTCCGCTGGCGTCCAGGCACCAACTCGCCATCGCCATCTCCGCGAGGCGAGGCTGGGCCCCAGTAATGGCCTGGTAGTGCCAACTCTGGATGTGGCTGGGTGGCTATGGCCCATATTTGTGCAGTGCGAGAAATGCGATTGTAAGGTTATGCTGTGTGTGCTCCTGCTTTGTGGTGCACACTGGTTCGGTAATGTGATCGGACAAGCTGCTCAAACACCTGTCCAATCCCACATTTCAAGGCCCGGTTTTGTTTTCACTCTATAGCTCCGGAGTCTGGCAGGGTCACAGCAGCCTTGTTCAAGACTCACACTGTTTGCATGTCTAACTGTGAGGACTTTCTGATTATGCAGACCACCTGTACCATTTTGCAAGAGGAAAATGAAGCCAGAACAAAAGTCATGTGGGGTTACTGGTGTGGATGGAAGGGCATCAGTCCTTGGAAAAATGCTGTTTATGCCATCAAAACCTCAGTGACACTAACATATTGTGCTTTCTATGAGAGAGATATTAGGCTTTGATAAGGCGGCCAAGAAGAAAAGTAATAATGATGATGTCTGCTCGCTATGACAGAGTTCTCCCTTTCAGGCGATTACTTTCTCTTTGTCAGATTTGTATTGCAAAGCAGCATGAGAAGATAAGGAAGAATAAAAGGCCAGATAAGGAGCATGGTGGAGGTGTTCTTACCTGTATCACAGACATCCTGTTGGCTGGAGAGTCTGCGTTGAGACCGCCAAAGCTGGAGTGGCAGCCGGCCCGGGGCACCGTCAGGCTGTTGGGTGTGGTCTTCAGGTACATGACCTCGGACCTGGGAAGGGTCAGGGGCAGTGGACTCTGGTAGTCAAAGCAAATGGGTGAGGTGATGAGAGATGGGCTGCTGACCACGTTCATGCGGCTGGCCGAATCCCTCTCCTCCATCTCGCTCTGCACCAGCATGATGTCACTCTTGTTGATCCTTTTCTTCTTGCCCTTCCCCACTGGGGCATTGGAGTACTCAGCCATGCGGCAGTTATAATTCCCAGTCTCCTTATCTTGATGCTTGGACTTGACAGCGATGGCGGCCATGACTGCTAAGAGCATGACAGAGATAATACAGAGGGTAACTATGAGGGGCAGAGATACGTCCCAGTGCTGCTGCTCTCCACTGGAGCTGGAGCCCCCTCCCACCGCTGTCTCCATGTTCGCCCTAATGATGAGCTTAGCCACGGCAGATAAGGGGGGCTTTCCATGGTCAGTTACCTTCACCACCAGCTCAACCACAGGGGCCACCTCTTCCCAAAGAGTGTGAGCTGTTCTGACCTCTCCTCCCATTGGATCCATTTCAAACAGGTGGTCTTCGTTTCCCTCTGTAATCTCGTAGGTCAAATGGCCACTTTCTCCGTGATCATGGTCAACCGCCTTTACCGTAGCTACTATATAACCTATACCAACATTTCTAGGCACAGGGATTTCGGCTGTATCATTTTGAAGCAGGGGGAGAATAATAACTGGGAGATTGTCATTCACATCAAGTATGTTTACTCTTACTATGGAGGTGCTTTCCATGTGAGGGGATCCCCCATCTTTTGCTTGAACTTTGAATTCAAAAGATTTTGTCTGCTCATAATTAAATGAGCGTGAGGCGTATATAGCTCCATTTGTGGGATTTACAGACACATAGGTGTACACTGAGACATCTCCTATGTGCGATGGCAAAATGGAGTATGACACAGTCCCATTCCGACCTACATCTGGGTCGTGGGCTAAGACAGATCCCAAATATTCCCCTGGGATATTGTTCTCAGGCACCTGTAGAATGTAGACTGTCTTTGTGAAACGTGGAGCATTGTCATTCTCATCCAGGATTTTCACAGTAAACGACTTAGTGTAGTTCAAAGAGGGGATCCCATTGTCTCTGGCTACAATAGTCACATTATATTCATCTTTCATTTCTCTGTCCAGAGGCCTGTCTGTGAGCAGTGTGTAGAAATTGTCGTTGTTCTCTTGCAGCCTGAATGGGACATTCCCTATCACCCGACACTGGAGCTGACCGTTCCTGCCTGCATCTTTATCTGTCACCCGGACAAGTGCAATAACAGACTCCGGGGGTGCTGCCTCACTTATAGCACCCTGCCGCACTGACACAAAACTTATTATTGGTGTGTTGTCGTTCTTGTCCAGCACTTTCACAGTAATTTTGCAGTGGCCCGGTATCGGGTTCTGGCCCATATCTTTGGCCTGAACGTCAAATTCTATAATTGGATTTTCTTCATAGTCTATCTCTCCTTGGACTTTGATGACACCCGAATTGGGGTCAATAGAGAACAGATCTTGTATTCTATCAGATGCATATCCAGTGAAGGAATACACCACCTGTCCGTTGCTGCCCTCATCATGGTCAGTGGCGTTCAGATCTATGAGCACTTTGCCAGGAGGAGAGTTCTCTGGGATTTCTATGACATAAGAGGATTTGTCAAAAATAGGGCTATTGTCATTGGAGTCAGTCACTCTGACGTTAATTTGCATGGAGCCTGATCTTGGATACTCCCCTCCGTCTATGGCGGTGAGCAGCAGGGTGTGATGGCTCTGATCCTCTCTATCCAGGGGTCTCTGAACCACCAGCTCCGGGTAAATAGTCCCATCACCCCTGACTTTTAAATCCAAAGAGAACGTATTGTAATCGTCTCTGGTGACCTGATATGTCTTGATGCTGTTCTCCCCTGAATCCGAGTCATGTGCAATGGTGAGAGGGAAACGCGTCCCGGCTGCTGCGTTCTCAGAAATGTCAATATTAACGTGATCCGCGGGGAAAGTGGGTGAGTTGTCATTGATGTCTTGTATATCAATCTTGATCATGCAAATCTCTTTGTCGTTGGCAAATACTTCCATAGAGAGCTGGCACTTGGGGTTGCGCCTGCACAACGTCTCCCTGTCAATCCTTTGTTTGGTAAAGATAAGTCCACTCTCTGGGTCAACATCCACAAGATGAGGCGCGGAATTCTCGAGCACTCGGAATTTTTTCCCTCTCTCCACAGTCCCGTATCCAGCGTCCTTTGCTATGTTCCCTATGACTGTGCCTGGTCCTTGCTCCTCAGGGACGGAGTAATTAAGGGTTTTCAATGTCAGGGCTTGTACCCACAACAAGAGGAAAACCGTGACACAGAGACGCATCCCTTCTGTTGGCACCAGACAAGAGGAGAGAAGAAAAAAATCCTCGTTGACTTTCAACCTGTTGAAACCTTACGCAGACATGTGCTCTGCAGCAGCCGCTCTAATTACGCATCTATTCTATAAGTGTTATTCTTTCGCTTCACTAATCATCTCTGTCAACAAAGGTGACCGGGAGACGACACCTCACGCATGAATAAAATATCAAATCCAACATTGTGCAAAGAAGCGGCTTTGTGTTTTTATTTTTCCTGAAGGGCGCTAATGAATAATCGATGACTATAAAGTATTAATATTCCCCACTGCGTCCAAGGTTAAAGCGTTTGGATCTCTCCCGGTTGAAGGTTAGCGCGGGGCTCACAAAAGCGCATTGCCCTCATGCGACATCTACACCTAGGCTATACACAGGCAGCATGCACCATTCTCCGATCTAACGCGTTTCACAATGCATTTACTTTTACCCCCGTGCTGCACACTGTTGCATCCTTCGCGCTCTGCCCCTGCTGCCTCTTCCCCATCGCCTCTATACGCTCAAAGTGGGCCAAAAGAATGACTAAAAGAAGCGCTTTCCCCCCCTGGAACAGCTCTGTGTCGCCGTCATTCAAACGCGTCTATCTCACGGATGCGACTTTTGCCCGATGATTGTCCTATAATCAGTCCAGTAATCCCATAATCCAGTGCAATTGGACCCGGTGCTGTTCCATCCTTCATTCGGACACTTTCCTCTCGCTTCGTGTAGTGGGGAGAAAAAATAGCAACAAAAGAGGAGGAAAAAGCCCGGAGAAGATCTCAGATAATCAAAATGAATGGCTTTTCTCCTGGCTGCTTGCGCGCAGTCACTTCCCGGCGTCAACTGTTGAGCTCCCTCTCGCTCTGGCTCCTTTCAGTGCAGTGACTGGAATCCTCTCGACGCCTTCCTCCCAAAGCTCGCGTTGCTATTCCTCACCGCATTCAACATAGTTTCTGCCAAAGCAAATGAGTGAGCGGTGACAGATCTTGCCTGCGGGTTGGTTTTGCGCATGTGGATGTGAGTTTCCATCCAATAGGTCTGGGCTAAGATCGCATGAAGACGGGCTGTTCTAGTGCTACGTGATTCAGTTACTGATGGACGCGCGGCATCGCAAGGCAAAAGAGAGGGGGGGAGAGACGTGCTGCTACTACCTCTCTACTGTTGCTCCAAACACATGGGAGTGAATGGGAAAAGGAGGGGTGGGGGGATTATATGACAAGATCGATTCAATGTATTGTCTGCAGAATATGGGCACCTTGAGTGGTCATTTTCTGTCAGCGGGATTATTAAATCTGGGTTTTGTTCTCTGTTTTGTTGAAAAGGTGCAATAAAGCCTTCTCACTTTCCCCCCCTATCAGTGAAGTGCTGGAGATATTCAAAGATGCCTATCAATATTTGAAAACAATACCAGCTGTCTCCTGTGCCGCACGTCTTATCATTAGCTTTTGTGCAAGATAAACCGTAGACAGACTGCGTGGTATTTTCCGGATAATCTTCTTCAAAAGGACACATGACAGTGGCTTTTGCTTATAAAAAGTGTGAAAATATATAATGAAAGTTTATTTGAGAGCTCAAATATCACAGCTGTTGGTATAACCTGCCGTCTGCGTGGACATCAATCTTGTATCTCTCGCCTATAGCCATATTGGGGAAGAAATGGAATGACATTTAGTTCACTCCACAACATGGCATTAGCATTTTGATTTTCTCTTGTCCAGTGGATGACGCACACGCATAAAGGAGACAGAAGACTGCATATAGGATGTCTCTAAAAAAGTCTTGTAGAAAATGGGATGTATTTCATTTTGATTCCCGAGATTGGTTTTGAATAGCTTTAGAATCACGGGGGTGAAACTTAATCAATTGGTGCAACGGTAGCAGCAGAGTCAGGAATGCTCTGGCGATTAATTATGACATATAGGAACACTTTTCACTCATAAAGGCAGAAATTGTTGGTGATTAAGCTTTTGACCTATCGAAGGGAAAGTGCTCCGAAAGTTGAAACATTTTATATAATGTGGATTGGCTATTCATGGGATTCAGAATGGCCTGCAGGAAGTAGGGTTTGAATGTTCTATTTCATTCATACTTTGAAGATGGAGTACTTTGAAACCTCAAAAAATAAGAACGTCATAAATTTCATGTTCCTCGATCTTTCACTATAGTTTTCACATGCTTGCATTTTTGACCTTTGTCAGGTTTTTAAGACAGAAAAGAGAAACAAAGCGGACCAGCCTCACTCAGCCAATCAGCTCTCAGCTCAAAGAGTCAAATAATAACTCACATGGCTCTATAATAGTAATTTCATTTGAAAGATAAATACAGCATTTTGGGGTCTGATTTGTTCACAACTTTGTACTTTTACTCTTTCTATAATAATGATAATACTAATAAATGTCTCCACTGTGAGACAAATAAAGGTTTATCTTATCTTATCTTAACAATAATGATAATACATTGTACCTTTTTTTCGGACACTCAAAGACACTTTACACAAGAACAAATAACGCTTTCATGAGACAAACAAAAAGTGAGGTATTCAAGCGTTAAGAATGTGTGGGAGAAGAAAAAACCTTCCAATTGAAAAAACAAGTGCAATATTCAATTATAATAAACATGTTAGTCTAGTAATGGAATAGAGGGAGCATGAAACAATAGCTCGGAACCATGCAATATGTAAATTATGTATTTATGTATGTAATAGGCAGTGATCAGATCAGAAAAGGACAACAGTATAATGATCTCGGAGGACTCTACGAAACTATCAAATTTGCCAACACAGATCAGAGAATCAAACAAAAAACACACATAGATTTTTTGTTAATGATAAAAAACACATAGAGCCATTGGTCCATATAAGAGGCAGATGACCAATGTCCATGAATGAAGATGAAGTCGATAAATGTTGTTAAATGTCGAGTGTCCTGGATCAGCACCACTGTCCTTAGACCCTCCTGCAGCGGATCAAAGCCCACAGAGGTCACACTACACATCAATCCTTTCTCAAAGACACTCCCAAGTCTACAAAGACACACAAATAAAGCTGAATTGTTAATCTCCTACATAGAGCGCTAATAACCCATTTTCTCCTTACATGATTTGGCAGCAATGAGGTTAACCAACTTACCAGCTGCTTTTTTCATTTAAGAAGGGAACTGAGCTCACTATCTCCTCAAAACAAAAGGGTTGTTGGGTCGGGAAATGACTGAGGCCAGTGTGACAGAACAAAGAGAGCGGAGAGCAAGGTCAGGAAGCAGTGTGACTCTGCCCTGGCTGAGTTCCACAGAAATCCCCTGGTGATACTGGTGCACCATCTTATTACACTGGCCCACTCACAACACCAGAGCACTCCGACGAAAGGTCAAGCTAAAATTGCTAATATTCAATTAAAAAACGAACGGTGCGTTATCAATTCTGAGCCGTTGATGCCAAGGGGCTGGCGGATTGAAGCCTTCTGGGCATTTATGGTAAAACTGACATACTTTAAATGTGTCCCATGCATAATTCTTTTGATTACTATGCATTGGTTTTTGGACGTATTTTTTGTTTGCCGTGTCCCTGCGACAATATTCACAAATAATCATAAAAATAGAAGGGGTGGAATTTTAATGCACAACCTCCGCACAGCCCCGGCATCAATCATCTTTGTGGTGATTGACAGTTGATGCCCTGCCTTGCGCTAATTGAGACCGTTGGGGCCGTTAGACAAAAGGCCACAACATTCATAATAAACATATATATGAAAATATTTACATAACGTGAATTATTTGGTAATTACCTTGACTTCAGCGTATGTTGCATTTAGATCATGTCCGGCATCTGTTCAGAACATGTGGGACTCGAATTGAAGGGGATATTATTTTTGCCTTTAGCTCTGTGCTAATTAATATGCTAATTGTGACATTAACCTATATTAAAAGGGTAAAGATCAATATTCTTACAAATCACTAATGGTTTCTAAGGTTTATTAGCCTAAAAATTGGAATGGCTGCAGGACAGATGTTATACAGTTAAAGCTGGGGAGCCTCAATTCATTTTTTTTTGGTTTAGCCCAAGATCACAACTATAGGTGACTCAAAGGGCGACTATAGTCCTTTGAGATAACCACTGTTGTGATTTAGGGCTATACAATAATACATTGAATTGAAAATCCAACAATTTGAACACATATATAACAAATATAATAATGTCATGGGATAATGAGTTAACCAACGTCCACAAAAGACAAGGCAAGTTTATTTGTATAGGACCATTCATACACTATAGGCAACTGTGCTGAACAAGTGCTGAACAAAACAAGATAGAGACAGTCACACAATGCATTACAACCATGAATAATAATCACAGTACATTCAAAAGACTCAATATAAAAATCACTTAGTTGTATGCACAGCTAAACCTGGATTTAGACATTGTCAGAGAAGAAGCCTGTCTCACATGTTCTGCGATTTTAACTGCATGAATCTGAAATGCAGCCCCCCCAAGTTCAGTCCTGACTCCAGGCACCAGCAGGAGTCCAGTCCCTGTGCTCCTCAGAGTCCGAGTTCGTTCATATGGCACTAACGTGTCACTGATGTACTTTGGTGCGAGGCCATAGAGCGACTTGTACAAAAGCCCAAAAATTTCCTGGTTCACCCGCAGTGGGAGCAAAGACAGAGAAACCTCAGGGAGAATCAGTGAGAGAAGGATCGACTCTGAAATACACCAAACTATTCTCTGTTTGAGCCAAAACCTAGGACTTAGCAACAAGGTGGCTTCTCGCTTCTGAGCAAGAAAGTCCTGGGCTCGAATCCCGGTTGGAACAGGGCCTTTCTGAGTGGAGTTTGCACGTTCTCCCAATGTGCGGTAGGTTTCGTCCGCAGGCTCCGGTTTCTCCGGTTTCATGCACAATATGTATGAATATAATAAATGATTGAATGGATTGCGTTGATTAGAAGCGCTATAGTGTGTTCTGCGTCTCGCTCCCGTCATCACCGCGTGGAGAGAATGGGAAAAAATTCTGACCTCTGAACATTGTCAAGCGCTTTGGGGTGACCTTGGTCTGTAAAAATGCGCTATATGAATAAAGATTATTTACTAATTGCTTCAAGGGTAATCATCCAAGCAGGGGGCAGGCACCGTCCAGGTTGGGGAGCCTGCGTTTCAGACACCTATACATTTTTCTTTTATCAGTTATATACGTACAACATTTTGAAGAAATGAGTCCACATCATACTCTCCACAGCTTGAGGGAAACATTTGATCTTTCACAAACTTGAGAGGGCTTGGACTGAGAGCTGATTAGCAGAGTGAGAGTGGTTCTCCTTTTTCACTTTTCTATTCTTAAAGATGATCTAAAGATGTGACAGAGGCCATAAATCATGCATCTAAAAACTAATGACTGAACAACTGTTTTCTCAAATTTGAATAACTCTTGTGTTGAGATGGATTTGATTAAATTGAAATATTGTTGTGGTTAGAAAGTGAAGTACCCCAGCTTTTTTCATCATGCTAAAGTTGGAGATTTTAGACTTCTTCTCTTATTTTACTAAAGATGTTTTACTGCTTCTTTTTATGATATAGAGTTATTAATTTATCCTGTGCTGTGTGTAACNATTACAATCGTTCTCAATCATTTCATATCCATAATTTACAAATGAAGGAGTTTGAAGGCTAAGAGGAGTTATGTGAGAAGTTAGTGTTCATTAAGTGTCCAAAACAATGGCCATCTTTGAAACTTAAACCATTTTCAGAAATACAACTGCAAACAATATGCCACAACAAACACAATTTAATATTATTGTTCTATGATGAAGCTTAACTTGTATAAACTGAAATATTCATGAAAGTCAAAGAGAGGCTTTTGGCTCTAGCTAATATTAAAATCAACAATCTCAGAGCACACATTTCACGTTGTTTGCATCTATTTAAAAACATCCTTTTATTTCTGCTTGCTTTTGGCTCCCCATCTGTTGCTTCGATTGGATTTAATTTATTAATATCTAAATCACACATAGCCCTTTTAACTCCATGTTCGTCTGGATCGAAATCAACCTTGAGCCTTCTCGGGGTTTAAAACTCCCATTGTCTGTGAACACAACTGTTTTCCCCCCTCTCCTGGGAGCAGCAACTTTGCCAGGCCATGGGTGCAGCTTGCATAAATTGGCCATTTCTGCAGGTAAGAGATAAGGACAACAAAGGAAAACTAATTATCATTCAGTCTATGTTAAAACCTCAGGAAAAAGCCGCTACTCACAATAGTCCCTTATTGTCACAGTCGTAGCATTTAATATGATCTGAAGTGTGAGGGGCCCCGCTCATTCCCATCATGTTAAATAGGCCAAGTCCTTATGTGAGGCTTCAGTGGTTTTCCTCTGATACATATGCATGCTTAAAAAAGTAAAAAAACAAAAAACAACAAAAATTATGTTCTTGCCAAAATTCTAACTACCGTAAATACCGGACTATAAGCCGCTGTTTTTTCCCCTCACTTATAGTAAGGAGCGGCTTCATTTCTTTAAGTTCTGTGGTTCCAAAAACATTTTGCCAAGTAACAGTAGACCGACTCAATTGATGAGTAGTTCACAGATGTCAAATTAAATTGTACGATATGTCAGTCAATACTCGATAACTTGATAATTTATGCAATACCAATACAAACATACGGTATATTTATCAGATCACAAACAGTGAGAATAAAAACATTTGTAATATGTATGTGTTTGTTATGGAGCGGATTCAATACAGTTTAAAAGTCCTCACTTAGAATATCTTTGTGTAAATATCTCATAAAATTAATTGTTTTTTGACATGAAAGTGAACAGAGAAATTGTAGATGTTGCTTCTTATCTTTCTGCTCGATACTTGAAGATTAAGACCAGCTGGTCAGTGACACACTTTTCAATTTTTGAGATGCAATTTTCAATATTACAACGTAGGAAAGGTGCAGATTGAACAACTAACAACATTCCATTTGTTTCTAAAAAATCAGACCCTGCAGCTTAAGATCAGGTGCAGCTCAGAGTCCGGAAAACATGGTAACTTTATAATACATGTGTAACTCTAAATCTTATATATACTGTTCAAAAGTTAATTTTCATTCCGTAATCTGTCCTGGACTGGTTCAAGGTTCAGACAAAAGTGGAGTCCACGCAAGTTTTAAAATGTATACAGATGGAAAAACAAATCATTAGAAAGGCTGCTGCTGCATGCTGGGGGAAATCCATTGACTTTCTGAGAGTCTTTTCAATAATAATTTAATAATTTTCAATATATTGTATAATGTGGGGTTTTTGTGTTTAATGCCGGTCATACATAAGTTTCAAATCTGGAACAGTCTTTCTGAAAACATGAGACAGGCTTCTTCTCCGACAATGTTCAAATCCAGGTTAAAAACAGTGGTGTTTAGCTGTGCGTACAACTGAGGCATTGTATCTTCACTCTTTTTAAGGTACTGTGATTATGTATGCTTTTTATGCCTTGTATGATTGTTTCTATATCTTGTTTTGTAGTGCTATACAAATAAACTTGCCTTTCCTGGCACATTGTAAGTTGAAATACAGAAGTAATTGGACTTAAGAATGATGTTCTAGTCGTACGAGATTTACCTGTATAGACGTCCTGTAAACATCTTCTTTAATTAATACCACAAATGGGATAAATTACATATTGAGCAAGTTTTGTATTTTGAAATATTATCTATTTTCTGCTTTTGTTAAAAAAAAACAAATTACGGATGGAAAAACTAATAAGAAATGTCTGAAAACAACTCGAGAATTCACTCCTAATTATTCACCGAGAAGGACTGCTTTATCCAGGGTAATTTTTCATAACCAAATTGCAACTGTTATGCATCCTTAATGAACACTATTTTGAAATGTTAGTCGATAACGATTCGTGAAAAGTACGAGTTCAATCATCAATTATCACTGGAAAAATGTGTTGGTCTCTCCATGGAAATTCTTGGATTTTTATATAAAAAATTACAACTGTTACATATTTTTAACACATCTTGCACACAGGGCTGCATTTTAGACTCATTTGTAATAATAAGATTTAGCACTTTCCAGCCTCTCAAAAAAACATTTCTATTCTTCCACTCACACACACCAGAGTCAAATGGGCCATAGTGGGCGAAGTGTCTTGCTTCAGGGCACAACAACAACCATTTTTTTTCCCATTGAAAAGCATTGGTGTGGTATTCCAGGCTTCGTAAGACCAAAATATTACATTCAAAACCCCTCATTTCCATAATAATAACAGGGCTGCGTGAATTTGTGTTGTTTTTGTTGGAAACTTGTCAACTTTGCCACCTGTAATTACTCAACAGCAGCTGGCACCTGAACCCTAATGTCTATGTTGTCAAGGG
>JAPMNZ010951930.1:0-22595 GCA_029875035.1 Pomatoschistus microps | reverse complement strand
AAAGTCCAGAACCAACTTTCAATTGAACTTCATGCAGACTTAAGTCCAGGCATTATGGGATAAGCTTTTCTAATAGCCAAACACAGCACAAGGACAGAATTTTATCATCGAGAATGAAACACGCTTAAAGTTTGTATTATTTCTGAAAAACAGCGCAAGAAAGTATTAGATAATACTTTATAGGCAATTGACATATTTAATCTTGTTTTTGGATTTTGTGAGCGCAGTGCCTGATGAAAGGAGCTGCTGCCTATATTTTAGTGTTGTAAATACTTCCCAACGAGAGCAAGCATTTTATAGTCCAAGCCGAGCGGAAAGGCTGCTTTATGTCCACGCTCACTGCACCTGGAATATGAATGCCCTGCATAAGTTGTTCACATCTTGATTTTTAAGTTTACAAAGAAAACAAATGACAAAAGAAAATTTGGACTTTCATTTATATATACTTTCTTTACCTGGCCAACAGAGGGTATTGCAATTGTCTCTGTGTGTGTTATGTGAGTTTATCTCTGGGCAGGATTGCTCAAAAACCACTGAATGGTTTGAGATGAAATTTGGTGTGTAGGTAGAATGTCATTGGGAGGAACAAATGAACAAATGAACTTAAAGAGATGATCTGTGGTGTTAAGAGTTAGAGTTAGAGTTAGGACAGCTCTACGCTTTGTGCTTTTACAAGGGGCGGAATGGAAAGGAACCATCAATGAGAATATTAGAAATGCAGTTGTTCCAATCACAGAAATACTGCAGCAACACTGATTATGGTTTAATATGAAAGTGAAATGGTACATATATGTATTTGCGGACACAATTTTTTTTTAAAGGCTTCGAGGGGCTGATCATTGCAGCCACAAGGAACTGAGGATGCACTAGATGAAGGCCGCAATTTCATTTCACTTGTCACTGATCAGAAGTTAACTCAGCAACTCAAACGCCTATCACATGTTGTAGGCTTGTTCTGGCACAGCACCGGATTAAAGATGAGGTACCTAACTTTCAAACTACTCAATAAAGAACTATGTAGAAAAATCCATCTTAATAACTAGTTTCTTGCTCTAAAGCAGTTTGGATCCATCACTCGTTTTCTCATGTATTTTGGCATTAATCTTAAAATCTAAACACTTTTAAGATCATATGGCTCTTTCTTAACAAGACAATGATGTACAATACACATGTCTAATAGTAATATAACGACCGCATATAGCGTCAATTTACCTTCACAAGACAGTAAACAAAAATAAAAACAAAATACAAAAAAGTGAAATACCCCAGCTTTAATCACAAAAAATCTTTCATTCTTTGTCACACAAAGCAGAGACTGGTTGTTATTGCGGAGTGAAGAGCACTCACCCTAGAGCAGATCTCGTGGAGACTAGTGGCAATGGCTTTGGCCGGTGTATCACAGCGGAACACATGACATTTCAGGATCCTGGTGTTTTTATCCCGAGCTACGTACGCAAAATCTCTGAGGAAAGAAAAACAAAGAAAGAATATGATCAAATATTCAATGTAGAAGTTAAAGCTTAGGAGTTGGATGAGATATTTTGATTTAGGTTGTCATTAGAAGCGGACACTATAACTTTGATAAATATTGGACAACGCACGTTTAAAAGCATACAATCAAGATCAATAAAGATAATAATAAAAGAAACCATTTGATCCCTGAAAAGAGGATCAATCTAAAAAATAAATTTACGTCAGAGGCATAACACGAACGCAAAACTGCAAACTGTAATAGGAAATACTAACATGAAGACTAATAATGTTCTTGTGGCCTGGGGGAAAAGTTGTCTAGTTTGTGTCTGTGCATACTTCACAAAATGACGGACAAAAGAGATTTCATTTCCTATGACCGTTAGTGTGTTTTCAAACTCCACTTTGAACACAGAGGGCAAACAGAGAGGAAATTAAACTATAAAGTGAAGTATGAATGAGTTTTTAAAGACATGCAACAGTTTTTTTTACCTCTCTCTGCATCCAAGGGAGGCAAGGGGAAGATACAGAGCATTTAGTAAATAGAACAAACATTACAGAGAAAGGGGAGAGAAAGATCTTTTGCAAATAAAACAGATTGATATAAACTGTCGACCAAACAATTATAATGTAAACCTCACATCATAAGTTTTAAAAGTAGTCATCCAGACTCCAATGATGAAAAGGATGGGATTTCATATGTCTCTATGGTGAAAACCTCCAGATGACTTTGTGAATCTTGCTCTGAAGGATAGCACTGCTTTATACTGTATATAAGCCTCAATTGTTGCATTAAAGACAAACCGCAACGTTTGTGAGATTTCTTTCTTCGAACTTGTGGAAATCTCGGAAGGACATAAGTAATAAAACTAGAATAGGCAAAAGCATTGGGGACAATAAAGTATCAGGACAAAGACGAATACGCTGAGGGGGGATCAGGGTGGGTTATCTCTCATTTCTAATATAATCTCATCGTCTTGCCAACGCCCCTGAAATGGCAAGGTTACTATGGGAATGTCTAATCTCAGTGGTGATAATGAGCTTTGTGGCACCAGGGAATAGAAGGGGATATATGGTTACTACGTACGCTCTTATCTTGGGGACCGGAGTGTGTGCAGGTAAAACAATCACAATTTCAATGTGGGATTAAGTTCCGCTGTGCACTGGGAAAACCGATATGAAATTAGTGAAATAAAAACTGTAATCCGACAGTCATTATACAGTTGAAAGCATTTGGAGGAGAGAGAAATCAGGCTAAAAAACAGTTCATAGTATTTCGCCGGTAGCCCCAAACCTGGATGCACAAGGATCAAGTACAAAACAGCCATTCAAGAACTTCAGCGCAAACCCCTTTCAATCTACAGATGTGAATTTGTTCTTGATTTTTATTTTTTGTTGAACCAAAAAAACAGAACGAAAAGACAATTACACTTTTCTATTCCAGAGGTCACTGACTAAAAACAGGGACTTCCTCAGAGGCATAGTAACAACCTATCTTCTGCATTTTAAGTCAAGATACAAGACCTGAATGACAGAGGCAATCACCAAAACAAAACAATACATTTTCTTTAGACTATCAACGTGCCAAACCAACCCTTACACCTGCCCTTACTGTCACCCTAAAATTGCCAATCAACAACAAAGTACGATACTCACTGATCTTTGTTTGTCTCTTTTGGCAGCAAGTCCTATGCACCCTCACACTCACCGCATCTATTTTTGGGGGATGCAGCAGTCAGGCACACACTTCTCAACCTGTCCGCTCCGCACCCAGCGAGCACTAAGCATACCTCCCCCTCTTTCTATCTGCCTCTCTCCTGCCAAAAATCCCCCTCCGCGCTCCCCTCCGACCATCACATCCTCCTCCCTTCGCTGCGGCTCAACTGTTTCCACTGTTCAGACTCTCTGCTCTCTGTAGGCAGCATCAATAAAGGTTTAATACTATGTGCCCCTTTTATCTTGCCATAGCCACGTGTGCCGGTGTGTTCAAACGTCCCACATGCACCACACACAGGCAGAAGTGTCAGGAGCTATTAGTGCTTCCTCCTGTTCCAGAGTGCATTCGTCCCATTGTGTGTGTGTGTGTGTGTGTGTGTGTGTGTGTGACAGTCTGAATTATACAGCAGCCTTCAACCTCTACCGTCAACAATACACAGCTGTGAGTTTAATAGGCTCTCCTCTCACAGGAAATTAAAGCACAGCGCCCTCTTGTGGTCATGATGCAGAAGCGCCACCACACAATATTGGCGTACATGTATACCCCATGATGTATACCATTACCATACATCATGAACACGACACAACTCAAACTCAAACACTGAATTTCTGAGGAGGACCCCGTGTTAGCAAAGTTAAAGGTAAACTTCACCAGAACAACTTAACAATAAACTGGGACATAAAACCGAACAACTACAAAACATATTGATGAATGCACTAAGGCACTACAAAAATATATTCATACCATAGTAGATGCATTGAATGAGCTTGCTACTAAATCCAATTTAACAGTCACTAGTGGGAATAGCTGGAGTGAAAGTTAGGAACCGTCCATCAAGTGGGGATATGGCCCGTAACAAAAGAGACCGCTCTCTCCCCTGCAGCTCTGTTGCTCGCCTATGCATATGAGTGAATCTTTCAGTAGCAACTCTGCTGATCATCAATCTTTAACTAAGCTCCACTGTCTCTCAGACTGCCACCTGTCTTCAAGGGAAACAATACTTTTTTTTACCTCATGCACCAACTGCAAACTGATGTCATAATGTTTGGGTCGAAAAAAAAACGTTACATAAGCCTCCTCAGAAACTCACCTTCCGTTGTCCCGGCCCACGCCCCAGACGCGAATGCTTGCAATGGGCTGTGAGTGAAGCACGCTGCGGTCCATGGGGTCCACCAGGTTCAACATATTGTTCTCAAGCACTAGGTACATGTCCTTCCCCTGGGGATAAAGCAACACAGATGATTCAACTCAAAACCTTTCCTTGTGAAGTTGGACAAAAAATGTGAACATTCAGATAATTGTGGTGATCTTCACTTTTTAACTTTTCTGTTTGACAAAGCTGATCTGTGACAGATGCCATGATCACATGCAGTGAAAATAAATGATAGAGCCAGGAACTAGGTAGATGCATTTCTTTGCATGGCTCAATTTTTGTAGGTTTGAAAGTTAGGAACATCAGCTTCAATGTCAATGTTCAGAGTACAAGGATCATATTGTCCAGATTTAGTCATATTTAATCGTCTGGAGCTAAAACTGGAACATTTTAAAAAGAAAGGTGCTACAATCTCACCACTATTGTAGGAAACATACAGGCAATAAATATTGAGGCCCAAAGTATATCAATTATTGAATGATGGGTTGATATAGTGATTACTGTTGGTAATAAGATATATTGACGTGGCAGCGCACATACATGACAAAACAAAATAAATATCTGTAAATGCTTCTTCAGATAATAGACTTTTTCCACATACATGATTTGAGTGCTTTTTCAGGCTACTCTAAATAAATGAACAGTATCTGGGGTAAGGGAGGTTGTTCAGGGGGATGAACTTGCTGTCTGCATCCTGTCAGTTCTAATTAAACTCAAACTCTGCAAAGTTAAAAGCAGCACCGCTCACAGCACCTATTCTCCCATCCTCTTCTTCTTCTTGACAAAACTCACATTGGATTTTTTTTCTCCTACACCCCTTTCTTGTTTTTTAAAAGATATTTTGATCTTGCGACAAAAGAGTTCATTATCCCCTCACCTCGCCCCAGATGCCGACAGTGTCCCGAATATCATTTTTGCAGTAGGACAGCTGTCTGATGCAGTTGTTTACAGCCACACTGCTCTTCCCAGGAGCCAGGTCTTCCTCTGCCATCTCCACCCAGCCCAAAGAGCGCACTGCAAAACACTGGGACATAACACAAGCCAACGGTTACATTAGTCATTTGCAATTCAAAAACTTAGGTTTGGTCTCTGAGTTACTCTGAGATTGGACAAGTGCTGAGATTGGACAAGTGCTGCTGAAAACAACATGTAGGTATGCCAAGTATTCAAGAGAAGGCCTGCTAAGTCAATAGCACAATGATAAAGACAGGTAACCTCTGGTGGTTGGGTTAGGGCAGAATTTAAAATGTTGTGCACCACCTTTGTACAAGTAATGGCTATGTTAAAGTCTCTTATTGTGAGGTAATGAAAGTAAAACAAATGGAAACATAACAATGAAGATCACATTGGGTTTAGTGGATGGCAAACTTGATTCTGTACTTTATCTGTTGATTTGCATAATGTATTATTTATCTATAATTTATTTATATAGTGCTTTTAGACACTGTTCTGCAAAATTACTTATTTACATATTATTATGTTATAACAGAATTAATATAAACATAAAAAGCACAAACATCTATCAAAAATGGCAGCTGTTACCACCACAGTGTATGTAGTGAAAGAAGTTGAAGTGTCCAGGGACAAGTTCAAAAAGCAAGACTTGCACACTCAAAATGCAGATGTCCAAATCATATTTTTCATTGCATAATATTTTGGCCTTTATAGCCTTCATCCGATCACTTTTTTCTTTTTCCTTTGGACCACATTTTATATCTGTACTTTTACAATGAATGACATACTTTGGATATCTGCATTTAGAGCATGCAATGCTTTCTTGCTTTTAGACATTTTCCTTTTGGCATTCGCACCTCATCAAGATATTGTTGGCGTGCAATACCAACTCTTTTTAAACTACACTGTTGTCTAACCGGCCACAAACACAATATTTTATATTTTACAAATACAATTTTCTTTTGAACATGAAGGCTCTGGCTGGTCAGGAAACAAACACTGTAATCCAAATGTCCATCTGTCTTACATGTTTGCATGTTGTTTATACCATAGACACCAAAATGCATATTTTAGAAAAGTCCATGAAAGTGATAATACTTAACTGACTATTTCTGGCAAAGTTTATAAGGTTTGCACTTTCATTATTTCCCTCTCCACCAGAGGGCAGCAGAATACAAATAATGACAACACTGCCGACATTATTTTATTGTTCTTATTCACATTGGCCTGAGCCTCCAATGATCACTCTTTCTTAGTGGGAAGTGGTAAAGGTCCAGGAACACATAACTGGCAATGATATAGCGTGTTGCAATTGTGATTGACAAATGAAAACAAATAATTATATATATTTTAATAGAACAATGGTCCACAATAATGACAAAACAAGGAGCTAGTCAACTTGACCTTAATATCTGTGTGTATTATTTCAAATTTCATCATTTATAATCTTGTGCTGCCTCAAAATTATTAATTTGTTTTATTGCGGTATTCTTTTCATAATCAGAAATATTATCAATATATTAAAACTCTTTTACAGACTTTTGGTGCGGGTTAAATCTGGCCCACCGTCCAAATAATAAAAACATGAAAACGACAGATCAAAAGTGTAGAAAACAATGTGTAATTATTCAACCATGGTCCTATAAAAAATGTGTCCCTTAATGAAGTTGAATAGCCCCGTTTCACAGAGTAACTTACTTTCACTTCTGAATCCCTCTTCACACCGCTGTGCTGCTCTTCTGGTGCCGGACGGTTCCTGGTAAAAAAGAAACATAAAAAAGACAGATGACTTTGGGAAACAGGATGCAGTAACAGACCAGCTGTAAGCACTTGTCGGCGCTGTAGCTTTTTGCCATTTTGTTAACAAGGCTGCAGTCCTGTAGTAACTTTAACTAGACGATAGATTGTCATTATGTTAACTGCAGAAACATGTGGTCATTTCCTCACCTTCCTGACCAAACATCCTGTTTGGTTGGATTCATGCCAACGATTACAAGTGACAAGAAAGGGTTTTGTGGTACACTTTTATGGATTCATTTTTCCTCACCTTAGCTTCAGGGAAGCGTAGCGAAGTGTTGCCCCCTCAAACTCCTTCAGACTGGGGTCTGGGTTCACTGTCGCTGCTTGCAGGTCCTAAACGCAAGAAAAATATTAATGTGAGCAAGACACGAATAAACCTGCCCATGATTTATCATAGGAATGTCTACATGCAGGCCTCATTTACTAATGCTAAAGTTGCCAATTCCCAAACTGTACACTGTAAAAATGCGCAGGACAGTCTGGAGTGGGCTACAAAGTATGTGACCCAGAGGCGTCAGAGTGAAGGAGCATGATGAGACCCCACACAGACTGCCAGCATGCGTCCATGCAGGCATCAGTGTATTAATGTGATGGGGCATGCTGCATCCAGAAGACAACAACGCTGAGCAGGAAGTTAAACATCTTTGTAGACGTACAACAAATCAGAAAGAAGAAGACAGTTTACTGTCAAACAATAAACAGAGGAGGTTTCATATTAACGGCCATGATGAAATGCTGTGATCGGTGAAGCTGTAAGTTAAAGCATCAGCCACACATGCATTCACTCAGGCACTGCATGTTTGACACACTGCTTACATGTAGTGGAGAAAGTGACGTTAGAAAGGGACAAGGTTTACTGTGGATGATGCATTATACTTGCCTTCCACACCTCACTATCAATCTTTCCGCCAAATTCACTCCACAGTGGTTTCTACGTACAATATTAAAGCACAATTACACAGAGTGAAGGGCCGAGGGTGGGAGGGGTCAAAGAACAAAACAGGGCTGTTATCGAATGCTTTACTCCACATTCTATTGTCACAATGAAAAGAACATTTTTTCTGAATATTCTTTAAGTGTATTGTGTTTAAAGTGGATTACACTGTTGCCTCATGAAGAAATCAAAGTGAGGAGAGAAGTATTTACAACTAACCTTATCGTCTTCATCTCTTTGATCAGAAGATGAACTCTCTTGATCGGACATGCCCTGCAGAGACGTGGACCGAGGCTAGATTCAAACAAACACATAACATGAATTAAATGGTTATCTTATCATGGACCCTGTGGCATAAACAGTCTCAGTTTGACATCTTGACTCTTGTCACAGCTCAGATCAGATTCCTGGAGGAGCCTCATCCATCTGTCGGCATCAGTCCATTTTGTGTGGATCAATATTTTGTCTACGCTGTGCTGCTGTTTCTCCATCAGTGACCATGATTGACTGACTGATTGATTTGAGAGCGTTGGCAATCCCCCACTGACTTAACACAGGTATCCTCCCTCATCTTAGCACTATTTTGATCATTCCTTATATGTTGCATTAAAATGATAAATGTGCAAACTAATCAACAGACAGAGGAAGTAGTACCGCAGAAGTAATCAGGCTTAATTATTGGTTCAACATAAGATCAACTAATGCTTTTTCCACTTCTACCACAGTTTTTTTTCTGTTTATTTTTAAACCTTTTACATGTTTGAACTTGCTAAATGTGAGTGATTCTATCTATACCAAATGAGACAAGTAAATTTCTCCATTATGAGATCAACAAAGTCTTATCATTTTAGTAGATCAATTATTACACAATTATATCTATACATATTTAAAGATAACAGACGAAAACAAAGAGAAAAGTTTGTATACATACGAAATAACAGCTGTTGACAAATCCACAGGTGGGCAGCATGGACTCGTGAGGGGGCTCCACGGAGCTGTCGGAGGTGGTGCTGCTGGATCGGGTGGAGGCTCTGTAGAACACTTCAGCCTGACACGACTGCAGAAACACACACCACTCGGGTCAGTACAACAGTGTTTCCCAACCAGGGGTGTGTGGACCTCTAGGGGTACGCAGGAGTGATTTCATGACGATTTCTTAGTATTGTTCACTTTTTAAATATTTGAATGCAATTTCTCTCATTGAACCCATAATGCACTAACAATATTGGTAATAGAGTGGAAGCACGGTGCACAGCAGTTAGAGATTGTGCTCCAGGCCTTTCTGCGTGGAGTTTGCATGTTCTCCTTGTGTCTGCGTAGGTTTCCCCTACCACTAAAAACATGTATAACAGGTCTGCATATAGAGAATGAGTGAAGGAATGGATGCTGTTAGTTGAGGCTTTGATGTGTCCGGCGTCTCGCCTCTGTCCTCACCGTGTGTGGAGTGACAGGAACAATATCTGAACTCCATAAAAATTGCAATGCGCTTTGACTGACCTTGGTCTGTAAAATATGCTTTATAAAAAAAGATGACTTGCTTAATTGCTAGAGTGTATTTCTAATAAGTGTGTGAAAACAGAGGCTTTTGATTCATTTTGTTCAGAAAAGGTTAAAACTCAAGTTAAAAGTTGAATATAATAAATAGTTTGGACCTCCATAAAGTAAAAAAAAAAATAAACAAATTGAAATGAGCAGGTGAACTAAAAGCAAATGTTCCATAAAAGATGAGACCTTAGTATAACAATAAAGCATGAAAAGGTTGAGGCCCCACTGGCAAACTGAGTTCGACCCCTGGGGTATGTGAAAGCCTTTTGTCGCCCCCTTAACAACAGTGGGTNGAGGAGACACAGAGCAAAATGGTATAGGACACGTGTGGCCGTGTCTCACCTCCAGGTCAGGAGGAGGCGAAGGGCTGAGGGAGTCCAGCGACTGCTTTCGTGGTGTGGACTCCGTGTGGTCCACCTGGATCAGGGTGTCCGTCTGACTGGGGGGCACAGGGTGGGTGGCAGGCCTCTCCCACTGGGTGGTGCCTGTGGGAATATGCCAGTAGTAGATTCCAGCCATGTCTTTGATCTTCTTCCATCCTGGAGGCAGCTCAGTGTCAGTCTGAAATGACTGATCGTTCCAGATATCTAAGACAAAACACAGAATAAGTTTGTTTTATGCACTATTAAATATATCTGTTTTTGTAAATTACAGGGAAGGTGAAGATACCGCTCTACGCGAATGTGGGATTTTGGAAACGTATTCCCACAAACCTGCCATAATAATGTTCATCATGCAAGAGAAAGCACTTGCATGCATATGTTTTTTTAATGTCACCATTACTAAACACTTATATGGAAATATAAATTAGACCGTAGTTGAAATGTGCTGACAAAGATGATGTGTCCCAGGGATTGTAGAAATAAGCTCGCCTGACAGATACTTATTACCAGCAAGATTTTTCAGCTGCCCTCCATCAAAAATTAAAACTGTAGACTCTTGGGAATGATGTGATGTTACATGAATGCTACCTATATTATTAGAAAATAAATACAATACAAAATAGTATTGCAGAAATGCATTTAATGGGACACATAAAGACACAGATAACATCTCACCACTACATTGGGCTGCATTAGAAGCACATTCAGTGAAGCAGAACCTGTAATGGGGGTAGTGTAGCACCTCATAAAGGTGATTTAAGATGTGAGGAATGGTTAACTGGTGAAGTTGTGTATCTCACTGTTTGTGTGACCTCTCAAACTGCTGACCAGGCTGATGAAACACTGCCTGTGGGCCTGTAGCTCCACAGACGCCCATATCTCATCCTGACGACTGAGACAGGCCAAAACAAGAATTTCAGTCACGTACACAAAGATAAGTTATGAACGCACCTATAAATGAAAATAAACAAAGATTGTCTTAAAACCCAGTAAAAGATCAGCCTGACAAATTGACACATGCACAACTCTCAAACTATACTGAGGAGAGCTGTGCATGGAAATAGGTCAACGCCATTTCAACTACAAGCAAGATAACCTAAATGTGTCTGTGTGCAGGGAGCAAAGGGAAGGATGGGACTGAATGAATGAGTGTGTGATGACATAAATAGATCACTGGCTATGGATTAAAGCAAGAAAGTCTGTGACACTGTGGAGAAGTTTTGGAAGCACGAACAAGCCTCTTCCTTCTACAGAGCAAATAATTATATTTTGACTGAAATAATAGGGTGAGGCTTCCCCTCATCATACACCTTCAAGCAGAAGACAGGGCTCAGTCACCAAAGTCCTTTATCAATTTCAATCAATCAGTCAGAAATCAACTCAAAGGACGTCCTTCATGGGAAGTGTTATAGTTTACCAGCTTAGCACATGGCAGAGAAGGACAATATGAAGAAGGCACAGGGGAAAATCACATGAGTACTTGACAAATAACTTTCTGTAGGTTGTGGCCACTATTGGGAGTAACTCATTACGAAAGACGTTAAATACACTTACTAGTGTAAACATAGTATATTAGATTTTGAAGTAACTCAGTAATGGAACAGATAACACAAACATGCATATTCAATTGCATATGTAATTCAATTTCTGGATCATATGAAAATAAACTGACCAAACACTAAATGAGCAGTGACTTCATTTTTGTGTTTTAGACTAAAAGTCACTCAAATAAGTGCAATCAGTCAGTATAAATATAATTCAGTAATATTGTAATGATGCATATTGTAAGATGCAATGAGTGTTGATATTTTATCGAATCATTCTATGCTGCCTTAGATTTGCAAACATGTTTGATATGAATGAAATATAAGTGTCTGTGTCCTGTGCGAGCTCACTCACAGACGACCCTGAAGAGCGCCCCTGAACTGGCTGCAGAGCAGGGTAAGTAGCATGTGTGCTGCTGTGTTTTTAGCACAAGCTTCTCACAAACACTCCCAGAAGATATGACGACGGAGCTTCGGAGCTTTACAAAGAAAATAGAAAATGGACAGATGATAATTATTGAGGGCCAAAATATATTGTTTTGACCAACAGTTATTGAACGATGAATCTATATAGTAATTATTGTGAGAGAAGCCTAGTTCCAGAATATGCCCTTCTCCGATAAATTTAGAAACATACCATAAATATAAATTAAGTAATGTAATGTTTTAGTGGTAGCGGCAGTATTTCACATACTTGTATCTTGCTATATAATATTGAGTATAAATGGTAGTCATTACCTATTGTATTCCATCTTCAACAGTGTAGTTTGCATGTTTTTTAGATACAACAACAACGCCGTATTTGAGGTAGAAAGTCTCCTCTATAAACCCCCATCTAGTCTCAATCCTCAGATGATGTTTCCTTCACTGTGAAATTGGGAGAAATGAAGCATCTTTAACAGCCGGCGCTCGTGGTTCAGTGGCCTGTATCACGTGTGTGAAGGCATGTGTGTAATACGGCTCCTAAGTGTGAAAGTAGCATGATACAAGGCTGCAAACTCCGAACATCTGCAGAGGAATCTGACACACGCCTGAGAAAACAACAACACTTTGTATCTGCCAAAAAGCAAGACTCCATCAACAATTTTAAGCAAACTTGTCAAGTCACATGCAACAGGCCCATATACAGCTCCAGCAGGAGCTCAGAAATAGCTTTGTACAGGATACAAATAATAAAAACAACTTAAGGGCTGTTCATTTGAAACGTTTACAGTAGATGAGATACTAGTGTGGCCTTTGGAAGAGAGGGAAAAGGGGAAGAAGAATTCATTTCTTTTGACATTGCTGTGGGTAAAAGGCTTGGCTGGTATAAAGGTAATGAAAGCCACAGATGCAGATGAGATGCACAGATGCTCCAAGAGTCAACTGAAAGTGAGTCTGAAGATTTTGAAGAAGCAGAGCAGAAATGAGATGATCCGTATTCCTCTTTTGATGTTGTAGAGAAGTCCATTTACAGCGCTTTACAGCCACTAAAACAAGTAAGTAAGTAATCTTTATTTATATGCCGCCTTTCACAGACCAGAGTCACAAAGTGGTTTACAATTGTTATTTTTTTGGGCATTTGTAATGGGAGTGGAGTCGCCAGGTCCGACCAGGATTCGAACCCAGGACCTTCTTGCTGAGAGGCTATCCACTCAGCCACCGTGCCGCCTTGAACAAGGCTCAACATTAAAAATCCAAACAAGGAATAACAATATGCTGTGTAAATAACACTGACAAAGAAATGCAATGATTTAGGCAGATGTTCTGCAGAGGAAAGCAACAAGCAAACACCTACTGACAGGTCTGATGACTCACATAATGCAATCAAAGCCATCCTCCATATAACCAATGTATATTATGAACTGTGAGTACTTTTTCATTTAAATCTAGATTTGTGCGAGAAAATAATCTAAATAAAAAGTCTATGATAGAAATGTGAGTAGACAAAATGAGAGGAGACAACAGATGCCAAGTCTAGTTTACAATGTGTTCACAACCTAATATGCAAGTTTGTTATTGTAAACCACAGAGCTCTCAGCGTGTGTTCATACTTGAATATGTACAACATAAATCAGGACTAAACTGGAACTAAACCCAGATCTAAACATGGAAAAGACCAGGGATGAACCCAGACTAGCACAGACCAAAGTCTATGTCAGGACCATAGAAGGCCATAGAGTGTCTACTCAGTCTACGCCAGGACCATAGAGCATAATATACAGTCTACGCCAGGACCATAGAGCAGAATATACAGTCTACGCCAGGACCACAGAGCATAATATACAGTCTACGCCAGGACCATAGAGCATAATATACAGTCTACGCCTGGACCATAGAGCATAATATACAGTCTACGCCAGGACCATAGAGCATTATATACAGTCTACGCCAGGACCATAGAGCAGAATATACAGTCTACGCCAGGACCATAGAGCAGAATATACAGTCTATGCCAGGACCATAGAGCATAATATACAGTCTACGCCAGGACCATAGAGCATAATATACAGTCTACGCCTGGACCATAGAGCAGAATATACAGTCTATGCCAGGACCATAGAGCATAATATACAGTCTACGCCCGGACCATGGAGCATAATACAGTCTACGCCAGGACCATCGAGCTAGATCTACAAACAGTCTACATCAGGACTATAGAGCGCAGAAGACATACAGTATATCTATGTACAGCCTATAGTCTGGACCTGACAGAAGTGTTGGGAAGTACCTGTCTCTTCTGGGGAGTTGCTCTCCTGAGAAAGCGTCGTCCAACTCAACTCCTCATCGCTGGGGTTCAGGTTTTGGATGCGGTTCAGAGCACAGTCCGTTTTCGCTCCGGTCCTTCGATCTTTTTTGGTCTCTGGAGAGGAAGAGGAGGAAGAAGAGCAAGAGGCGACAGAGAGCAGGGGCGCATCCTCTGGGCTGGCTTGTTTAGGAGCAGAGGGCGGCGGAGGTACAGGAGCGTCCATACCCGACTTGAGAAGCTTCAGGTTTGAGCAAAGGTCACTCATGAGCTCCAGGTCTGAAGACTCTTTATTGTTCAGCACAGGAGTCTCTGGTCTAATGAGTAAGGGCTTTTTCTCCTCCATCTCCCCCTCCTGCTCGAGCAGCGCGTCCTCATCTTCCTCAATCCGAATCTTTGACATGATTTCCTTCTCAGACAGAATGCTGATGTCATCACTCTCCTCTCTTTCAATGTTTAAATCAAATCCCAAATCTGCTGTGTTGCCATTCACTTTGAGCTCCAGACTTGTGTTAATATTGCAGTCTATGTCAGATTCTGTTTTGGCCTCTGGTTGGTCTGCGCTGCCGGGCGGATCAGCAGGTGTGAAGCTCTCTTCTCTGTCATTATTGGTGAGAGCGTGGACTTCATCCTCTTTAGTATTGACATTAATGTCGGCTTCTACAGTCTCAGAGTCGCTCTCAAGTTCTAGTGACTCTGAGTTTTGATTGTGGTCCTGGCCAGCTTTTCGAAGTTGGTTGACCCCATTTTTGGCGAGTTTCGGATTATTTGGGGTTAACGTCTGTGGAGAGGGTGAAACGGGTGAAGAGGATGAAGATGCTGCCACTTCGCCCAGCCCCATGGCGGCTTGAATACTGGTGAGTGCATACTTTTTGCGACACTTTGGGGGTGTGGATGAACCCTGGTTATTTATGTCACTGCTGAGGAGTTGGTTGTGTGAAGAGCGGAGGCTGAGTGATGTTGGGGGTGTGGCAGGTGGGCCGTTACGATTGGACACATCCACTGACATCATCATCATCCAGGTAGGTTACCTGCAGGAAAAGCACATGTTGTATGTAAAGAAAGATTCATTCTGTTTGCCATTTGCAGTAAAACCACCAAAAAGAACAGGAATTCAACAAGCTATAGCTAGAGTTTCCTGCAGTTTTCTGAGGTGCAGATAACAATTGTCACTGTGAATTTGACAAAAACAGTTTCAATACAAGTGCAAAATCATCAAGTGCTCTGCTTAAACTGATAGTTTGTGGAAAGAAGCTGTTTGCAAAACTAGAGAGGGAAGAAGCTGGAACATGGCTTTTCCAGGGTGGCTATTAGTTATTTTAAGAGCTTGGATTAAGAATCTGGATTCATAAAGAACCTCTTTGCAGAGCGGAGCACCTTCTTAGAGCTCTCCTTTCTTTGGCGGTGATGTTACCAAACCACACAGTCACAGAACCTGTGCTTTGTTATTGAGAAACTGTCGCTTCTTAATAAATGTTCCCTAAGAAACTCAACCTAAGGGCAAATGAGCATATTGGGTTTGTTTCACTAAAACTGTTATGACGTTTGGAAAGTTATCACCAGCCCCTGTAATCAACAGTGCATGCAAAAGCTGCATGTGTTATGTCTTGTGTGCAGGCATCTGTGCTGTACCTGACAGAAGGTCAGCTTGAAGCTGCTGCTGGATACGGTTCACGGATCACAGGCTCAGCTGCACATCTAAACAGCACAAAGGGAACATGTCAAGAAATTATCACCATGAAGAATCTGAAGAATCTCAAGGCCTGTCCAGTTTGCCCTGGAGACTTCACTTCATCCAAGTGAAACAGCGACTGTGTGCACACAATACACTGGGGAACAAGAGATAGAAAACAAAAACATTGAAAATAAGAAATAATAAAAGTTACATTATTTTTTTCATTGATTTCTTTTTGTACTATGAAACAAGAAAATCGGGCTGGGTTGAAAGATGACTTTCACATCACATGAAGAGCAGATTGACCATTTATATGTAAAGAGAACTATCCCCTTACAATGTGTCAAAGGGTCCTCCGGTTTATCAAACAAATACAGCATAACATCAAAATTGCTAAAACAAAACGGCCGCTATCTTGTTCTTGTGATAGTCAAGGCAGCAGAACTAACTAGTCTGAACGAATGCACCTCTGGCATTGAGTCACAGCTTGGTCTGATCAGATGTTGGTCCCTGAGCAGTGCATCCATATTGTCTCCTTATTGCTTCAAGTGTTTATATGAAAGAGGAATAAATCATTCAGGATTGAACAATAAGAACTTTATCAATGGGGCATATTTTAATTTTGCTGTGCACTAATAAGCAACAAGTCTTGTTAACAACCAGCAACAAGACAGCGCCCAATATGTCTTTAATATTTATTAAAGTCCAAAGTTCTCACCAAAGGTTTGAAGGTTGTGGGATACTCCAGGATGGACTAGGTCCATTCTGGCTGTGAGAGGCTCCCTCTGCATTCAAAGTCTTCAGTGAGACAACAGCGTCCTGCAGGAAAAATAGACATAAACTAGGATTAAAAGGTTGTTTATAACATTAATTCATACATTTTTGGATATTACACATATCATTACACTTATTTTGTTCAATTCAGCTTATTTGTCCTGCACTTACACATAAACAGCAACATCTCACCAGAGCTTACAGTATTTATTATTAGTCGTTCCAAAGTCAATGGTCACCTTATAGTTTAGCATCGGTATGATGTATGATGCAAACATAATGTATCGTGACCTATGCCTAGTGAGGTGAATCGTATCGGCAGATACTTGGCAATGCACACGGCTGCAGGGTGCTGAGACAAATAATAAAGATGCATGTATTATTCAGAGACACAATCAAACTTTGACACACAGAGTGCAGCTCTGCGTGTGTGTGTTTGCGGATGACAAACTCATTTTGTAAAAAGCTCATATTTCTTCCTCCACTGCAGTCATGCCAAACCTTTGCTGACTGGAACAATCATAAACATGATGCCGCGGGAGACTTGTAAACTCCCCATCTCCAGCTCTTCGACAATCAGTACACACAACTCACAAACACTCTGATCTGCATTTCTGCAGGATGTAGTAAATAGTTGAGGTGAGTGCCTGCCACCATGAAAACAATCTTAAAAACATCAAGCCAACAATTATATTTACTATATAGACTAAAACATTGGCCAAGGCAATATATAACTTACACATATGCATGTACACAACAACACATACAGAGTAATAGCATATGACTTAAATCACGTTTCAATGTATCTGAATGATTTTGTGTTAACTGTTTTCCAACAGATGTCCCGCCTCTAAACAGACAGGTGTGACAGGGCACTATGATGACAGGTCGACAGGTAACATGCCTTATTAGAAGAGTATGTTCAGAAGTCTAATGTTATACGTGGATGAGTCAGAGCGGTCTAGGTATGTAAGGAAGAGTCAAATGAGGACTTGAACAACACTTGCAAGACGTACATATATCACTGCACAAAACAAAATCAACAACGCAGTAAAGTGAGAGGCTAGTGCTTCCCGTAAGAAAACACCTTTAAAAGATGCATTCTGAGTGAAATTACTGGTTGGTAGACATGTTTGTTCCATGCTGCAACAAGTCTGCATTCCATGAAACAGGAGTGTGTGAGAAACGATTTGTAAGTATGACTGATAGAAAACACACAAAACAACAGAAATGAGTCAGTGCAGCTACACGGGTGCAAAGTGAGGAGGATTTACAAGACAGGAAGGAACTTCGGAAGATCTTCCGTAGCTTTGCTAGGATTTTTACACATTATGGAAATAATCATTTTTTTAAATGTTTATTAGCTGCTAGTAGAAATTGGATACTAGTGGGCACTAGCATGGCACTTCTGCCATGCTTACAGTGGGGCAAAAAGTATTTAGCCAGCCAACAATTGTGCAAGTTCAGGTATCTTTCATACTGATAACGAGTTCAAACAGGTGCCATTCATACAGGTCACGAGTGGAGGACAGAAGAGCCTCTTAAAGAAGGAGTTACAGGTCTGAGAGCCACAAATCTTGCTTGTTTGTAGGTGACAAATACTTATTTTCCACCAGAAATTGCAAATAAATGTGATTTTCTGTTTTTTTTCTCATTCTGTCTCTCATAGTTGAGGAACATTGCAGGCCTCCCTCATCTTTTAAGTGGGAGAACTTGCACAAATGGTGGCTGAGAAAAAACTTTTTGGCTCCACAGTTTATTAGAAATATATGTATTTGGACACATATGGGCTTCACACTCATTTTGAATGTTGGGAGGAAGTCTTTCTTCATTATGAGGAAAAAGCAAGAAACGTGTGCATATCTGTTCTGCTGCTGTTGAGTGGAAATCTGTCGTAGCATTACATATGCCATAAGTGTGGTTGTACAGTATATTGTGTTCATAATACTGTTCCAATTTTTACAAGGCTTGAAGGCTAAGGCTAAGAATTTTTCATAAATGATCATATACAAGTTTTATTGGATATTGGAAAACTATATTGATTATTTTGTTTCCTTTTTGATATTATGTTGAATGTTCATATCTCGAATTTATATAACAATACATCTTTCATCCCTCCCTCACATGTAGACTGGGACCAGAGTGGTTAGACTGGTTTGTAAGCAACACCAAATAGAGTCTGCTTCAAGCGTATTCCGTATTCTTATGCTTTGTAAACATACTCATTGAAGTTGATACCAGTACTGCAATCTACGAGTTGACCGGGAATGAAACATGACAAAACAGACTAAACTGAAAGTACCCCGGCATGCAAACGTAGGGAATGTAACGTGATAGCATCATCACTCAGAATAAGCCCCACCAGTAAAAATGAGTTACTTCTACTGCAAAGATGAAAAGACTGTTTTGCATCATGTGTGTCCTTTAAAAACACCATCACAAAGCAATGCAGTGCAAAATACTGACTTGTTGATGAACTGAATATAAAACAAAACCCCACTGAGCTTAATTACATAGTGCTGAGGTATTCTAGCATCATATGTCTCCAAAAATGGCAACTTTCTATCAAAACTTCACATCTGGTTCTGGTTTGAATGTGGATGCAGTGACAGCGATGCAGGCGTCTGCTCAGGACTGCACTCTCAACAGCGGGACGGGTGCTACAGGGGGTGAGGCGTAATTACAAGGCCCTTTTGCTTGGGCAGGGCAGCCGTGGCACCGAAAGACACATAAACATGCACTTTCAAACACATATGGAGTAAATATAGGGAGCCTCACACATGCACTTGGCTGTGAACGTATACATTCAGCCACCGCCAGGGTTCGGTGTAATGAGATCTTGGATGTGTCGCGGCAGGACACCAGCCTTTGACCCTGACCCACAATGCATAGCTGTTACATGTGTTGTGTACAAGTGTTATTTGAGTGGTATTTGTGGGGGCTGCAGGATGGGGGTGGGGGTGAGAAAGCAATGGCTGGGAATGCGACAGCTGCAAAGCCTGCACTTTTGTCCATGTTATTTTTTAAATCTAGAGAGGTGCAAGTGAGTGCATCAAGGTCAAAACGCTTTCTTTAGATTTTTAAAGCTGGGGTATGTAAACTTTTACGCCACAAAATATGGAACGTTGTACAAAAATCCATGCACCTAAACCTACTCTCAAAACAGTTGGGTTCTATCACTAGTTTTCACATTAATAGGCTTCTGTCGTATCGTTTTCAGACAGAAAAGTGGAAAAAGAGGACAACACTCAATCAGCCCAATCAGCTCTCAGCTGCGTGATAAAGTGACTCAAGGGTTCTTTCTTACACGTCACGTATGCAAAAATAATGTTTTCTAATAAGATGAAGACAGCATGCTCTGGTGGGATTTGTTCAAAACATTTTACTTTTACAGTACTATTTTTGTTGGGACAAACAGCACCAATGGATACAGGTTGTAACTTGAATCTATACTATACTACAACATCTATTCAGAAGAAAGTTAGGTGCCCCGGCTTTAACATCCAAGTAGGGATGCATCAATCTAGATTCAGTGGCTTTCAACATCTGCCGACACCAGAGAAGTAAACAAACATTATACCAACTAAAAGGCCATTACACTAATACCTGATCAAACCAAAGTTACAATTTTGGAACCAATATCCGACCCCAGTATCTTTCATCCCTAGTAAAAGTTAGAGGTTGTGGTGCTCTTCAAGCACAAGGGCATAATAACGAGAAAAAATAAGGTGTTTAAAAAATAAAGTAGAGTATTGAAATGTGTAGTCAAAAATAGATGTTTGAGGCTTGTGAAATAAAAGCTCTTAGAAAAAAAACATGGGCAGTAGACTTCTTCAGGGTTTAATCAAAGTCTTGCCATGTCACTTGTGGCTTTTAAATAGAAAACCATGTGATTGAAAGCACATTTGTTTTAAACTACTACATAATGGTAACAGAACAAAAAGACAAGAAACAGAAGAACTAATCCCGGACCAGAGAATGCAGATTAAAAACAATGTCTTAGGGAGGCCATGGCAGATTGCTTTGAACTTCATATGAATACTTGATTCTTCCTGTTTTTTGTCGTTCCAGAACTCTGCTAATACAGGTTGCTCTAAACTCACCTATTTCCTTCCCTGTTTCTCAATTTATTTTCTACCTCACACCAGCTGTCTCGCTCTTATTCCTTTGTCTACTCAACATTGCTTTCCTTTCTTGTTAAAATGTGAGTAAGGTCTGTAAACTCTCATAAAAGTAGACGCTTTTCTCTACAGGGCTGATTTACACCCATGGTCCCCTCCACGTCTCCCCCTGTGCACACGAGGATCTCCGTCTGTTAGCAGGAATAAAAACACAGAGGAAAATGTGTGTTTTTTGAAGTGAATAGAAAACAAAATAAGTGGATGCGTGTGGTTGTAAGCAGAAGAATGCTGAAGAGTGTTTTTTCAGACTTCTGGATGTGGACGTCAAAGTGTTAGCCAGCTGCACAATGACGGGCACACTTCCCAGATTCTTCTTGGCTGTATTTTCATTGGCTACAGAGAAGGCCTGCCGCTTAACATATTGCACCAAAATGATCCAGCTAAAACTCAAGATCAATGCTATCAAGTATGCTACTTGTCTCCCAGGTGGACAGCTTGTTGAACCGTTTTCTCGATCTTTTTCAACTCCTCAGGATGATAATGGGGATGGCAATGCTAATTCGTACAGACGAGATCCAATAGAGTGAGAAAAGAACACTTAAAAACCAGCTGTAACGTTAATTTCACTAAGCTTCAATAGGAGTGGAAAACATGGAAAAGCAAGATATTAAGGTATAAGTTATGATTGTCAAATATCCCATGAACTGTGTCACGTCACTAGAGATGAATCGTATTAATGCTCCGACCAACCATTTCACAACCAAGTAAGGATTGTGAAATGTTAGGACTCAAAAACAGTCTGACGCTCATCAAAAAGGAATTGTGAAGTAAATAAGTAAGTAAGTAAGTAAGTAAGTAACGTTTACTTATATAGCGCATTTTACAGACCAAGGTCACCCGAAGCGCTTTACAATGTTCAGAGTTCAGATATTTATCCAATCATTCCACACACGGTGATGACTGAAGCGAGTCCCCGAACACACTGGCGCATCAGCCCCCAACCAACACCATGCATTCACTCTCTTATCTACATTCATACCTATTGAGCATGTTTTTAGTGGTGAAAAAAGTTATCATTACTGTAGACAAGGAAATTCACTTCAGCTACTGCTAAAATCTAGACAAAATCGCACAGGGTCATTCTCAACCAATCAATCAAAAGAAAATGTTATAGATGAATTATCAAAAGAATAGTTATTGCCTGTCCAACCTTACCTGTCACCTTACAGCAATCTGATGGATGATATATTGATACAGAGAAGATTTGTGATAAACTATATCATATAAATACATTTGTGCTACTGGTGCAATCATGATAAAGCAGTAGAATCAGTCAGTGAAACATTATACATATTGTTTTCAACATTAAGTCAAGAACTGAAACCAATAAACAAAAAATGACAGAAAAGAGACTCAAAATCACTAACAAAGAAAAAAGCTTCTCTGCAAAGGAAATGTACCAAGGATAAAATAAAGCCCCAAAATATATTGTTCCATCTATTAGTGATTGAATGATATATGTCCATCTAACAAACTTGTATAGTGTATTTTGATTTAAGTTTCTCTTTGAAAATTTCCTGCTTTTATAAAAATGTGCCAGTGTATTTGAGTTCAGTCAATGAGGGGAAACGGCTGAGACGGTTTCATAAGGATTGTATTCTAAACTAACAATCAGAAACCAGCGGGGGAAAAATGCCTTGTGCGAATTCCCATGACCATACTGTGTCCTTGCAGCAGCCGTGTACAGCAGAGGACGGACAGAAATAGTACAAATATAATTCCACATAGAGTTATACAGAT
>JAPMNZ010951927.1:0-31305 GCA_029875035.1 Pomatoschistus microps | reverse complement strand
ATGGCCACTCATTTTTCTACAGTTGGCTTTAACAGAGTTGGAAGTGGAAAGAAAACTAGGAACGGGCGATGGGAAAAAACCTTAAGAACAACATCATGTATTTTTGGACTGTCGAATCATCTGCTTATTCAGACAGAATAGTGAAGAGAGAATGAGCTACTTGTATGTGAAAGAAAAATGTTTAGAGCATGTAGTGGTCTGATTTTTTCACAAAATGATTATAGCAGCCGTCATAATCAACCTGAGCAGAGCCGGTCTGTGGACTTAATGGCCAAAGCTCTCCAGGGCTCGCATGCACCGGACCGTGTTAGGAGAGAAACTTGTTGCAGAGTTCTGCTGCTGCAGCTACAATCAGAACCGCTGTTTCTCCACGAGCTCAAACCAAAGGTGAACATCACCAGTTCTGCATTCCAGTTTTGTTAATCCCACAACATGATACCTGCTTTACCAAGAAGTGTAGTATATTTCCCAGCCCTATAAACAACCTTGCTTCAGCAAAAATATTCCTGGAGCAAGAGTGTGTGGGAGTTGTCGCCGTCTTTGGTGTCTGTCAAACAGTAGTGATGTTTGTGACACTTTCTAAAGTGTGAATGTGGGTTGTAAATGGAAATGATTGAGAAATACATTTAATTAGACCCTTCATTGTTTAGTTCTCGGTAAAACACATTTTAATTTCCAACCAAACTACTGAACTGAAATAAAAACCTTGAAGAAAACAAAATAAAAAGCTTTTCATCAAACAAATTCTCGCTAAACTAATTCCCAGACATAATTAGGTAATATCCCTGTTTGTTTTCCCTTCTAAATAGGCGCTTCTTGTCTTAACAAAACTAAAAAGGCATGTTCTACATAAGAAGGCGGGACATGCAGAGTTTCAACACAACTGTCTTCTCGATCCCATGATGGTTTTTCACAAACACAGCCATCAACTTCAAGCCGCTTTCAACGCCATACTGGAAAGGGGAAAGCATGTCTTTCCATTGGCCCAAGCAGCGTTAAAGGGAGGGTGGGCTCAAACTATTAATCTAATACTGGGAAAATGATATCATGGCACCACTGCCATACTGCCAATTTCTATCAAACAGATACTTTGAGTTTCAGAGGCCTTTTCCAGCTTCTGGAGCCCTTCAATAATGCAGATCACCATCATTAAATGCCTACATTCCTGACTGGGCCCCATCAGGTCAATATGTGACTAGTTTATTTTGTAAAACACTAACCTTGATGAGCAAGAGAGTGAAGGTCGAGGTCCTTTCTGCGCTTAAAGGATTCCCCACACTCAGAGCAAGGGAAAGGATGGCTGGTATGAAGCAGTCTGTTCAAACAAAGAAAAGATTGTAGTCAATGAAGTATTATACAGGGCTGTTACTGTAGTCTTAGTGGTAAAACTCCTACTTGCAGGATTGCATTTAAGATACAATACATGTATGTATATATATCAGAAAGAAATACCTTAGTAATGTGCCTTCATTTACATTTTGCATACAATAAATAGTTACTAAAGATCTTACAATTGTTTAAAAATTTTATAAAACCAGGTGTATTCCTTTAAACAGCCGTTTTGTGGTTTCAGATGAAAACATGCAAAATATAATGCTAGTAAATCATGTAGCCAAAATCTCCTTTGCCCAAAAGAACATTTTTCTGGCCTTTCATGCCAGTACTATGGATGTTCAATGGACTTTCAAACACAGAAAAGATCAACTCTCAGCTCATTTAGTAAATAATGTCCTTGCTACATTACTTGTGATCGTTGAGCTGCTCCTCAGTGTTGAACATAGATGGACAGCGAGGACAAGAAAAAAGATCTTCATCTTCACCCTGATGCGACAACTACAAAACAGAAGAAGCATTAGAATAACGTATATCTCTCACATTCATGAGACAAAACAGAAATCTTTGTTCCATACAGGTCGCCTTCCTCTCTTCCTCCGAGGTTGTGAGACATTGTGAAGCTGCTGGTGGCGCTTCAGTGTGGCCGCTTGAGAGAAACTTTTGCCACAGATGTTACAGCAGTATGGTTTGGCTCCGGTGTGGCACAAACTGTGGCGAAGCAGGCTCTGGGAGTTGTTGAAAGACTTTGAGCACACCTATACAACAACAACAACACAACAAACACTGTTGATTTGTAATGAAATATTTATCACAAGTATGTTTACTTTACTGAGATACAATTGTCTTTGTCGGGAATCTGTCAAATATAATGAGGCGTGTGAGCTGTCAGCCTGTATTCTCCCATTTGCTCGAAACTCTCAAAACATTACATCATTGTGTTTTATGACGCCGGCGTGACAACAGCATCAAAGCAAATACCACGACACCCTGTATTCTCTCTGGCACCTTGCATGTGAAGAGCTTTTCTCCCGTGTGGCTGAAGACGTGGGCTCTGAGGAAGATGCGCCGCGTGAAGGTTTTGCTGCAGTAAGGGCAAACATGAGGAAGCGGTGTCCGGGACCAGTCGTGTAGCAGCTTGGCAGGGGGGTAGTTTCCAGAATTGGCATCAGTGGTAGTGTTGCCATCGTCTGGTTCAGATTTTATAGCTAGAAACGACAATAAAAAACACAAACTGTCAGAAAGAGGTTATTGGTCATAGGTGAAGAAGGCTTGTATTTGTAGACTTATTTATCAAACTATATCTAAATACATGTTTGGTATAAATTTTCAACTGCATTCAATGACATTGGTTGGTTGTTTTCTTGGGGGAACTGCTTTACAATGAGGTATAATATGCCAGGGTACCATCAATACTGCCCTTGTGGGACTTGGACACATGTGCCGTAGAGTAAGAATGTTATACACATTCTTGCTCTACGGCACATGTGTCCAAATAGCAGATTGATTCAGATTCAAACTACTTTCCTACAGCTATTACTACTACTACTACTACTACCATTTTTCCCACCAGGGGCAATTCATTTAAGCAGCACAGGGGATAAAAACAAATGCATAAAAAATGTCCAACAGTAACGATATAAATGAGTTACACCTGTACCTTTTAGTCCAGCATTCACGACTTTAAGGGCGGTGCGACACTTCTTCTCAGCAGGAGCACTGGACTCTGCAGATGGAAGGGTCCGTTTTGTCCTCGGGGAGTCCTGGGTTTCGGTGATGACGGTCTCGACAGTCGTGGTGGCCTCGTCGGGTGAGTCTGTTATGAACCTATGCTGTCTGCGATGGTAAAGGTACTGCGTCGTGTTCATAAATTCGACGTTGCACGTGGAGCAGGTGTGGAGGGGCTTCTTGAGGCCGTGCTTCACTTGACGATGTGAGAGGAGCTCGTGATCTGCACTGAAGCTCTGGCCACATTCAGTGCATAGGAACTGTATGGGCTGCGGGAAGCTAACAGTAATGTTGATGGGTTTATTTGGCTCTTCATTAACGGCATTTTTAACAACTAAATCCTGCACAGTCACCTCCTCGCCGCGCTGCCGGTGCTGCTTGCGGTGGTAGAGGAAAAGGGTTGTGTTGAGAAAGCTTTCGCCGCACACGCCACAGCGGTGCAGCGCTTCCTCAAAGCCGTGCTGAGTTTTTCGATGGGCCACAAGCTCTGGCACCAGGCCAAAGGAGGAGCCACAGTCCACACACAGGAGCACTGGCTCAGGTTTGGGCTTTTTGGTACGGTCCCTTCGTCGAGGAGAGAACTCATCTGGATTAACAGCTTCTGCTCTGACCTCGGCGACAGGAGGATCAGATTGTTCCATCAGAGCAGGTTCCCTCTGCTCCAGCGCCGCAGCGACAGCAGTGGCTGCAGCTTCAGCCTCTGGTTCAGGGGTCACATTTTCACTCACACAATCTTTAGGGACAAAGGAGCTAGAGAGATCTACAGCCGTCTCTGGGCTGGCCGTAGAGATCGCAGGAGTTTCTTCTGAAATGGGTTCCTCTGTATCCGCTGGCTGTAGACATCCCCCTGCTTTACGGTGCTCCTGCCAGAGGTCCAAGCTCCTGAACAGCTCATTACAGTCCCCACACTGGTACAGAATCCGGGGCTGGTCCAGCTCTTTCACAATCCCTGAGGGCTTCTTTGGACTCGTCACTGGTTCTTGGGCTAGAGCCAAGGGCTGCACAATTGTTCTTGCTACATCCAGTATCTGTTGCTATAAGAACAAGATAAGATATATTAGATCTGGGGTGAAATAATAAACACAATTATCTTTGAACCAACGAATGCCAAAAACGTGTATTTTCAGTGACACAAACATCGAAATATTTACTTTTCATATGGCTGAAGTTAAATGAGTTGAAGCCTGAATGATTGTGTATTATTTCACTAGATATCAAATTCTTTCAAATTAAATATGGTATGTGACGATTAGCAGAACTGAAGTTAGCTGGATGATGCTGTGAACTTGTGTGAGGATCTTTGCTTTGGGAAAGAGTTAGAAAAATCGGAGTTATCAATAGTAGATGCGTGGACAAGTAAATTCTGCAGATCTAAAATTAGGTATGTGCCTATTTTGGCAGAGATAAAGCTTGAACAGATGAGTCAGAGAGTAGAGCCGGAAACTTTCAATGATTAAAAGATGAAAATTACAGCTGTTTCACAGTACATAAAAAAGTTGTTCCCATTATAAATTGTAGTAAAATAGCAACATAAGCTGTGAGTGAATTCAACATAAGATTGTGCCGCTGTAGTCTCAGTAAAATCTATAATAAAACTGCTCCAGGTGCGGAAGGCAGAGCTCCAAGATTAGTTTTTTATTTCATGTTAATTGGACGAATAACCTCAAGAGAAATCCACCTTTAAAGTTTGTAAAAACACATTTGAACCATATTAAAACATCTTTATATGCACTCTGTTATGTGCACTTGCGCCGATGGCAAGTCTGCATAAGATTTATTATGTTCTGAGTGCACTCATCTTATATTGCGAGAAATCGGAGCAGGGGACAATATATTTTCAAAGTTATAATAATAATAAATATTTTCAATAATCAGTAAGCAGTTTAGAAAACAGGCATTTATTTATTTTTATCTTAATTTGATGCAGAAAAAGACACTACTGTAATAGATCATATTGTATCATTGAAAGGGTTAAGGTTAGGGTTAGGCTTATATAATTTTCTCTGAGTCTTCATATTAAATTCCACAGCACATTGGTGTTTTATACTTGCCTCATATTGCCAAATGTTAAACTTTTACATATATTTTATCATTATTTTCAAGATAGAGATTTTATACTTGTTATTGATGCTAGAGCTTTTGTTGTATTTTAATTATTATAGCTATAGTTCACTTTACTAGTTGTGCCGTGTCTCCTCTTTCCTACTGCTCTATAACTTGTAATGCAACACTGAAATTTCCCCACTGTGGGCAAATAAAGGATCTCTTAATCTTAATCTCTTAAAACATAACAAACACACTTGTTATTAATGACGCTTTAGATAAAACAAAATCAGAGGTATTGTGTCATATCCCTACTACAAAAGCAGTTGGTTTACCTGAGGGTGGATCAGAGGAATGTCAGTCGCGGGGGCCATGACTTGGGGCTTTTCTTCCTCAGCAGTGCACGTCAACTGATGCTTAAGTACTTCTTCCAGAGTGTCAAACTCTTGGTAGCAGGGGAAACACATGTAGACCGACGTAGTCTCCATGGCAATCGTTGGGACTGCCCCGAATCACCTGTAACATAAATCTCACATAGATTGAAGTGTTCAGAATACAATAAAACAAATTAGCCCGAGTTGTGGATGTTTGTGTGAGAACATTGCCCTCTCCTAACGAACAGAAGTGGACGTATAAGGATATAGCCAAGACTTGATGCCAGGAGGCTAACTCCAGGGCTGCAAGATGACTCACCATGCGCTGACAGAGTGAGGGCTAATTGATATTTTGACCATGCAAGTTGCAAGGGGAAAAAGGTATACAATATGCCACGTCATTCTGCTCAGCTACATCTAATCGACCAGCCTGAACTATCAATTAGACCTGCTGTAATTGGACCCATTGGAAGTGTTGTCTCCCTCAAGCTTCTTTGGATGTAATCAAACACAACCTCACGCTCTAAACCCAGCAGAAAAACCAGCTAATCATTGAAGGGTTGAAAATGTTTGATGTCCTACTGCCCCCTGTTGGTAAAATATGTTATTATTCAAGATAATAGTACCAGATTTGAATTGTTACACAAAGAATAAGTTAGTACATTTACACTATTAATACAGCTTTTTGAGTTGCCTTGTGTGTTAATTGTGCTATACAAATTTATAGCAACTTTCAATATTATTGCTGTTATTTTGTCAAAATGTTGCTACTGTAATAATAATTTTGTACATACACAAATACCATGGACGCAAGTGGAACGAGAGATTATCATGAACCTATGTTCACATATGCATGGGGGTTAATCCTGTATATGTTAAAGTCCCTGATTAGAACGCAACAAAGGCACAAAAATCACTCTTTTAGTTTTATTTTTGGCTCAATGCTTACGTGGCTGGTATTTACATTAAACAAACCCAAGTTAGGTATAAAAAGCCATTCAAAGAAGGCCAATGTTGGAGTAGGATTAGGTGGGAAAGATAACTTTGAGTAATGATCATAATAAATAATAATGCTGCATCAGTTTTATACAGTGCTTCTTTGGACTTCTGGGAAAACCAGGTGCAGAGCTGTCGTTGCCATTTCCGAGAATGAGTCTGATGTGTGTATGTGAATGGTTAAGATAAGATGTGCTTTATTTATCTCACAAAGGAGAACATTTTTAGTGGTTGTTTAAGAGGCCGATGACACATACTGGTTGCCTTGATTCTGTCAGTGTGCCCCAGGGCAGCTGTGGCTTAAGTACTAGCTTATCACCACCGTGTATGGAGTGAAAGATTGATGTGAAAGTCCAAAAAAGCGCTGCATCATTAGTATTCTTACAAACCGATTATACATGTTAAAATGAAAATCGTATAAGATTTCGAGGAATAAAACGTGTGGTATGGGCTATAAAACATAGCCCATACCACCAAAACAAAGTGATAAAAGCAGTGCATGCATAGCTAATATAAATGTTGACGATCCAAGTTTTGCAGCATGACAGCTCATAGATGATAACCAACCTGAATGACAATACAGTTCTTACGTTTCAGTGAAAAGTAGAGAAACATTGTAACTCAGTGGTTACATTACACAGTTATGACAATATTATAGCTTGTTTAAAAACAAAGCTAACAATAAAGTTAGCCCGCCAAGTTAGCATTTAGCATTAGTTTGCTAGCTGTTGGCTTTTTTTCACTTTAGCAGCAGTAGCTATTTTCTAGCCACATGATTAGCCAGCCCTGCTAACGAGACTCTAATCTCATCCCAGAATTACACCCAAAATCCACCAAAGGACGAGTGTTATTTTGTGACGATGTACGCGAGTATCTGAGCTCGTCTGAAGCGCTTTAACCAGTGAGAGGCGCTTACTTATACACACCACAGGAGAAGAAGAAAAGAGCCGAGGAAGAGGAGGGTGTGATGTGCTTCTTCTCTGGTGTAATGGCGGACGCGGACTTTTACTCATCATTAGCTGTCTCCCCCCGGTGAAATCCTCCAGACATTGAACACTGCAGGAGAATGCGCGCACATGCACGAAATATACTCCGAAAATAGTTTAAATCATGGACTTAAACTAAATGTACTATTAACAAACCTGATTGTTATTTGGTGAATGTTCACCCGAGGTAAAGCAGCGACGGGCAAAGGGGAAACTTGGTGTGTAGAAGCTTGGATCTGATTGGTGGAGGGTGAAGTCGGCCAACCAATAGAAACTCAACATAGAAACCGATGCATTTACCCGCCTTGTCACCAGCTGTCAGATCTGTCTCGTACATGGTTCATATGTTCAGAACAAATTATACAGTTTTATTATTCTTTTGTTGCAATTATATATTTTCTTTGTCCCAACAGAACAAATTAGACCGGGCATGCCGTCTTTATCCAATTATAACACATTGTATCTTTTACATACCAAGAGCTGATCTCATGGTCCAACAGAGGCCATGCAAACAGGTGATAGAACCTCAGCTTTGAGAGCTAGGAACAAGTTACATGCATTTGGGATAAACGTTCACTTTATTACCCATATTAAATATTACTATGTGCACATACTTGAAGTTTAGAGATGTGTTATAAACATAGACAAAACCTGTTTCATCACTTTATTAATGAGCTTAATCATTTATACCAACAAACAAAAAAACTCTCCCTCCATTCCTCTCTTTAGTCATCTCCTTCATCCAACTGTTTGGTTTACGACGTTGACAATTAACTCACAAAAAGGTGATAAGAGCATGATCACAGCAAAATTTAAAACTAATGTCAACAACGTGAGAAAAATCAAACTGCACAAGTCAGCATTTTGCTTTGAAAACAATACGTTCATAGTCCTCCAGCAAATTGGCCTACTGTATTTAAACATACATTTCCCGCACAGCTGTCTGAGAAGCATTATACTAGCTGATAGGTGACCCAGTTCACTCATACAACACATTTAAGCAAAGAGAAAACAGTCAGACAAAGGAGATTTTACCAGTCAACAGAAGGATGCCCCCCTGGTCCATACACACTCACACACAAACATTCACACAAACACATACAGGCTGATCTGTGCACCCTTCCACATGCCAGCCAAAGATCCAGACACTTGTAACATTCCCTTCACATTGAAGTTCACTGGGCATTTCCATGTGCATTTAAAACAATGGTCGTTTCACCCGGGCGTCTGGATCAAGTACAGTATCTTCGATGTAATATCATTTTGCCTGTGACATGGGGAATAATGGAATAAAATGAGTTTCCCCACAATTTTTATGATGTAGTTAAAAGTGAAAAGAACCCCGAAAATATAATACAATAAATAAAACAGTCATGGCAACATTTATGAGACATCAGGGAGTAATGAAGAGAGCAATGGAGAGAGAATAAAATTGAAACATTTTGTTCTTTTTTCCCCCCTGAACCAGGGTCTGAAATGAAATTGTATTTACAGACTGCGACTGAGAATAAACAGTCGCTCAAGTCTACTAGAGAAAAAAAATTACAAGTACAACAATATAATAACAATAATAACAAAAAAAATTAAAATAAAACATACTTAATATTTACAGTTGAGCAATGAAAAAGCAGAGAAGGGATTTGTTTGAAGGAATGGAAAGCTCCAGAAGTTCTTTTAGGGTTTTCAGCATAATTTCTGGTCAGATTACCCAGTGGTTGCACTAAAAAGTGTGTGACTGAACATGCACATTTGCATCATCGACGTCTGAAAAACTAAACGTCGACAAGTCCTCCGTCAAATCAGAAAGTCATGATATGAACACTGCAGGCAGGTTGCTCAGGAAGGAGAAGAGGGTTCTTTTACACTTTCACTCGCAGTGAATATGGCAAGCCAGCTACACATGACAACCCCGCTGCTGTACAAGACTATTGAACATAATAAAGCTTACATGTAACCCAACACGCTACAATGACATAATTCATCGAATAAACCCAAACTGAGTGAGTCATTTCAGTCACTACTTCCAGTGGGAACACAACCGTTAAGGATGCTCCTTTGAAGAGTAGAGGAAAATATGGATAAAATAACCAGTTTGTGTGATGACTGTACTGAACAATCCGAGGGGTGTGAACTATTCTTCTACACAATCCCTCATTCAGGGTTGAGAGTGCTGTCGCATAGAATAATATAAAACCAAATTTCATATTTCATAAAATATTTGTCTTAAAATAATGAAAACCACACATTTTTTTCTGCCAAAGGACAATAAAAAATGTCGCGTATTCCTTTACTCACAATGGGGCAGGACGGACAAGAAAGTGAAATGCTTGTTTTCAAGCATTTATCGCGACATACATGATTGTCAAGAATAGACAAAATCTCCGGTTTACTAATCGAGGTCCCAATAACGAGTCTGGCTAAATAAAATGAATATAAAACAATAAAAGTGATTATAACTTCTACACATACCACAGACAACCCTCTCCTGCTCTCCCAAACACCTTACCCAATATAAAGGCTCTTTATTCTAGTGGACGAACCACAAAGCCACAAAAATGAAGCTTAATGTCCTCAAACAACTCGAATCCTCCCAAAGCCAACTGCTGTCCACAGAAGAATATTAACTTTTTAGGGAGAACTCAGTTTTTCTTTGTGGTGGGACAGGTTTTTAGTTCGGAGCCAAGGGGAGGTTGAACAGGAAAGTGAAGAAGAGGAGAGGAAACTGGGATAAAACAAAATCAAAGAGATGATGACAAAGAAGTGATCTTCAGGTGCTGTTGCTGATAGATCCAGGTGCTGAGCCGGGTTGGGCGGTATTGTCTGAAACACTGCCCTCTGGAGGAAAGAGAATGTAACTTCATTAGCTCAAAGATAGAACGGAGGATTTCAAGGACAAAAAAACCCAAAACCAACAAATACCAAGCGTAATAGAGTGACCAAAAATACTACCATGGGAAGCAGGTGATGTCTGTGCACGGGCATGAGGAGGAATGAGTGTGGTGTTCAACTGGGGCTGGATAGAGAGCTCTGAGGAGAGGACAACATGCAGGATTATTTTTTAGATGCAAATACAGACAGAACTAGAAATGTTGAATAAGGTTTAGTCAACTGACCGACGGGACTGAAGTTGAAGAGATGCGGCAGTTCTCGTCCACTGGGTAAGCGGGTGTTGGGTTGACGCAGCTCATCGAAGAAAGCGTGTGCACAGGCTTCCAGGGGAGACAGCCTGGTCACTGGTGTGTACTCCAACAGTCGTGAACACAGGGCAATGGCCTCAGGAGGGGTACGAGGCTTAAACACCTGAGGAAGATGAGATAAGATCAGATAAGATAGACTTTATTGATCCCACACAGGAGAAATGTCACATCTGGCATGGATAGAAACACTCAAGATTGTGCAAAAGAAAGAAATGTGCTAACATGTTAAATGCAGGATATATTATGTACGATAAAACGTGAATGTCTTCCTGGAATGGACCTCTTAACCTTGTGTCCGAAGTAGTGAATAGAATAGAATTTCTATCCTGTTTTGCACCCTGTATATGAACTGTGCTATACAAATAAACTTTGCTGTGCCATGATATCACAAACTTGGAATTTTCTTTGGCTCATGGTGCAAACAAGTTAAGAAAATACAAATAGATACAATTGGCAATTTAATCAGGAGTTTTTTATGCATACTTTAAGTAATGTATGTACACTACAATAGCATGGCAAAGACGAACCTTTGTCCATGGATGCGCTTTGATCTGAGGGAATTTGAACTCTGTGTAGTTGGGGTTCATTTCTCTGATTTGCTCCCTCGTTGGTGTCCCCAGAACCTGAAAATGTGACAGTCCAAGTTAATGAAAAAAAAAAGAAAAATATATGAAGATAATGTCAAATACCTTAATAATTTCTACAAGCTGGTCCACTCCACTGTCCCCAGGAAAGATGGGCTGGCCCAATAGCAGCTCTGCCAGCACACAACCAGCTGACCAGATGTCGATGTTGGACGTGTAGTCAGTGGCCCCAAAGATGAGCTCTGGGGCACGATAGTACCGAGAGCAAATATAGGACACATTAGGTTCTCCTCTAACAAGTTGCTTCGCACTAAATAACAAGAGGGAGAGAAAGAAAAGAATGCGTGAGTAAAGTGATTACTACAAACACTTTTAGGATTTCAGTAATGCGTGTTATGACCAAAACAATGGAACAATGGACTAACCTGCCAAAATCACAAAGCTTGAGAATGGCAGTCTCTGGGTCTACCAGAAGGTTTTGAGGTTTGATGTCTCTGTGACACACACCTTGGGAATGAATATAAGCCAGACTGCGGAAGAGCTGGTACATGTACACCTGGAAGAGACACATTTATGACAATCAGCAACGATGTGGACGTAACATGGACAAATGATGCACATTTTTACTGCTGTTTTACACTTGTAACTTAGAAGCTTACCACCACATACACTGCATATAGAGAGAATAATTCCGGACTATAAACTGCTGCTTTTTTACTGCGTTTTGAAGACTGCAGCTTTTAGTCAGGTGCGGCTTGGGTTTTTTTTCTTTGTGGCGCCACAAACATTTTGTCAAGTAACAGTAGACCAACAGAATTGCTGAGCATTTCAGAGGTTCAATTCAATTTTAAGATATTTTAATCAAGTAAAATAAATAAAGTTTAACAGTCCTCACTTATAATATCTTTGTTTCAATATTTCATATATTAAACAGTTTTTTGGTTCTGTTTAGACATGAAAGTGAAACAGTTCAGAACAGTCAGTGACTCACTTCTTACTCGGATTACTCACAGTAAAAAGACACGATTGTACAAATTAGAGCCTGCAGCTTAATAGTTCGGAAAATACGGTAATACACACAAATTTCTAAATAAAAAAAACTAGAGATAAAGGATTGTTATGATGATCATTATTATTTGAACACAAATAATCATTTCACAGAAGTAGGACGGCACAGCTTGTATTTCTCAAATGGCACCAGTTATCTCAGGAGAAGAACATGTCCACATTAGGAACAGTAATTGCCGGCTCAGCCTGTGAGCCGTTAGAGGTAGGTGCAGAGCATATTAATGTGACAAACATCTTAAGGGTGATTATAACATAAAATATGATTTATGATCCATGTAGAGATAATATACATTTAAGCTTGTGTCAAAGCACTTTAAAAGCAGTGATGGAAAGCATAGATCCATCCATCAATGAGACCAGGTACACGCAAAGGCAGAGTGCCTTGTCGACAGTTGAACTGCGCATAGAAACTGTGTGTCACCGTTGCTATCACAAGGGAACAGGAGGATTATGGGGAAATGGGGCGTGAGACAGATTGAACAGAGAACTCTAATTGGCCATTTGAAAAACACCTAAAAAACAATCAAGGGTGCAGGGATTACATCCCATATCTCCTTTTGTGAATTCATCATCATGTATTATGTTCCTTAATAAATCCAGACCACCAACAGATTTATCTTTTTACAAAAGGATTAACATCCCTTGAACTTCTCAGCAATAAGTTTATGCCAGACGCAACCTGCACTTTGTGCCGTGGTGCTGAGGTGGGACCTACAGTCACATGGTCTGGGAGTGCCTTCTCACTCACCGTCTCGCCGACAGAGGGTTCTGACTCTGCCCTCCCCTGCGGGAAGGCACCATCTATGGAACAGTACACTAAAGTACTCAGAGTTTTAGTTTATATTTAAGTTGTGCAGACTTTACATGTATTCATTTGGCTTTTGTGTATTCCTGGACCTGTGTGTTTTGTAAAAGATGATTAAACATGACTTAGGTCATATGTGGCCCACAGACACAATAAAACACCAAAATTAAAGCACAGCTGAAGTGTGTGTCATGCTTACCTTAACATATATGATGGGGATTGTGGTTTTGGACTTGTTAAAGTGCCGTGCTACCCTGTACACCGTCTCTGGGACAAAGTCCAGCACAAGATTCAAATACACCTCGTCTTTCTGCAGGGGAAAAAAAGAATATGGTTAAATGGAATAAAAGGCAGTTACTTTATCCGTTAAACACAGTGCATCAATGAGCGGTCAGCCTCACGCTCTAGTGCAGGGGTCTCAGACTCATGATGGTCGGGGGCCAATGTTTAGAAACATAAGAGCTGGTTGGGGCCAAAAGTACTTTTAAAAATATTGTGTAATAGTGATAATTACAAATAATTTCAGGGGCCACTAAAAATGGTCTTGCGGGCCGGATTTGGCCTGCCTGCTCCAGATAGATACTTCATCGATCCCGTAGGAGAAAATCAGGTGCAGGAGTTGAAAGATCAGAAATGTTTTAGCAGTAATTACAACTGATCCATAGATGCGTGTGCAGGGACAAGTGTCACTGAAATAATCTGAAAAATTAAATTTTCAGACTTTATGAATTTGGCAGTGCACGCTTATTTGAATTCAGAGGTCTGTTGAGAGTCATGGTTCAGATTAGGGCTAAAACTAACTATTGTATTGATATTAGACTCATTAAGCATAATCAATTATTTATTTAGAACAGATTAGGTCGTCTCTAAATTCGAGGCAAAAAAGGGAAGCCATTGAAAGACAATTTAATGGACTGCATTTTCAGACAATAAGAATCAATATGCATTTATCTTATTTACTGGTTTTAAATTCCGGCTTTAACACAGACGTGCTGTAGTTTGTATATACACCAGGTAATGATGAAGCGACTATCAAAAAAAAATCTGAAGATTACTGAAGAAGGAGAAAAACGATTCACAGCCTTAATTCAGATCGATGTAGTCACAGGTTAGAGATGCCAGGATGTCTTTAATAGCCGCATCAGTCCTCTGAACAAAAGTTTTGGCTCTGGTAAAAACCACAGAGCACAATACAAGATGCAACACGTCCTTGAAGAAAAAGGCACTCTAATGCACAATGACAAGAAGAGCCAAAATATAGGCTGTGAGGCATACACACGCTTCCGTTTCGCAAACTCACAGCACTTTGGGCGTTACCAGAAGGACAGAGGCATCAGCGTACTACATTTGTGAGAACATTGATAGGACAAATGTGACGAGAACTAGTTTAATCCCTGTGTCTTAACAATACAGTCTAATAAAAAAAGTGCACAGACATGTTCAAACTTGCTTCTATGAATACGATTTGATATTTGAAGCTACATGGAAATAAATATATCAATACTCTCACGGATATATTTGTTTCCAGCTCGTTATTTTGTGTTAACATAGTTTTGTTACTACCATCTGCAAGGGCAATTTTTTTTCAGGCCAATTACAGATATGGCACCTCAGACACACCCTGACTTCAGGGGTCTCTTGCTTAATTTGCATACAAAGGTCAGTAGAAAGAGACAAAAGACCGTAGTGTCCAGTCAAGAGGGTTGACTTGACACTACGGTTGTTGTGGTCCACAAGGCTAATGTGGACCACATTAGACTATCAAAAAAAATCTGAAGATTACTGAAGAAGGAGACCGGATCATGTGTTGTGGCAACTTTCAATGCAAAGTCAATTGAACTACACCTGGGTTGACAATGGGAGACATAGTGCTTGTGAACATGTGTTTTCATGCTCCCGTGACTGTATACAACTGCTTCGAGAGCGTTCGCCGATGCGGAAGTACCGTTTGATAATAAAATGGACACAGAGGCGCTGCAGAGCTGCATTATTGGAGAAGAATTGTCCTCAAAAAGCCGCTCGCCTAACTGTCAGCATTAAAGTCCGCCCCAGAACTTCCGCCACTTCCGGCGGGCGTCACCGTAGGCCAGTACTTCTGCGTCTGGTGCGTGCGGAAGCTGCATTCCAGCGTCGGCGGTCTGAACGCACTATAAGACCGGTTAAGATCTGATCCTTACTTCACCGCAAACAATGCTCGAGGCTTGTTTGTGATTTCATCATTTACTGCTGCATCACGTGCTGTTCCACTCAAAAACAGAACGCAGCGGCATTTTGGAGCTGACCGACTGAAGCAGGAGGTAATGAGGCTCAGTACGTGTGTCTATACTTTATGTCAAATGTAGAATGTTGGCCCTATGTCGCTAACTTGCCTTTTGTTTTCATCACGACGCAGGCACATGCGAGTCCAACAACCAATGAAAAGCACTAGCATTCAGCGCCGCACTGCAACACGGAGGCGGGGTGCGATCAGAGACGGTGGAAACCGAGGTAATGTTTAGTTTTCGGCGGAAAAAATGCAAAAGATTCACAAGATCATTACATTACCGTCTGTCACTAAGCCTTCAATGGAAAACAAATTCCAAAGTTTATGAAACATAATGTGAATAATTCACATTCAAGTTCTTTAATAAAAATTTTTTTTTGCGATTTCAATGAACGCGTTCTTTTGAACTCGTTCACGCACAACACTGTCAGGGCCAGACCTGCTCCGCCAGCTCAAAATAACTACAGAATTTTATCTGTAAAATCTTTCGAAATGCTAACACAAGATATTCTAAATCAGCATGCAGAATAAAAAAAAGCTACATACTATTAGAATACAGTTCTGTTACTCCAACAGTCAGCAAATCTGTTTCGTGACAGGCTTTGACAAGCGTAAATTTGATAGTGAACACACCTTTTCTCCACTCGAGTAGAAGAAATAGCGTAGCCTCACAATGTTGCAGTGGTCCAGCTTTCTCATAATCTGCAGCTCTCTATTCTGTAAACCAAACAGAACAAAACAAATGAATATAACAAAAGGTTCAAAAGGTTATTTTCTAATAGAATGCAGAGAGGTTATACATGGTTGTGTTTTATTAAGCAGCAGAAATACCTTAAACCTCTTGTCCTGAAGCACCTTCTTTATTGCCACCATCTCCTGACTGTCAATAAGTCGAGCCTGATAGACAACTCCAAAAGAGCCATTTCCAATAACCTTTATGTCCGTGTAAGAGACTTCCTGTGGGCGGTCGGGCCCCTGGCCCGGTGTGGCTACGACCGTCGTCACTTTGCCACTATCTCCTTTGGGAGGAAAAAACAAGATCACATGAAATCATATCCAAAGGAGCATTGAACAAGCAATATTTAATCCCATCTTCTCTGAAAAAGTTAACTTCAATTTTTTCACACTCACCAACCAAAGTTTAATACTCTACATTAACCATGTTTATCCTTTGTGATCCAGATAGGATCCTTAACAACTGACCAACTGTAAATGTCTTCAATGTGAGATCAATAGTTTATCAAGTTTATCTTATCCCTGAACACTGCTTTAGCTAGTGAGCAGCTCAAGTGGGAACAGACCAGCGCCACTTCTGAATGGCTCATTGGTTGTCACTAACGTGGCTCTCAATTCCTGCGCATAAAGCATGTTTGAGTTCGCTCTAATCGGCTTCTTCCGCAATAAGGAAAAGACTATGGGCACTTGGTTAGTCCATTACCTCTGTAGTCCATGACCCAGACCTCAACAGTGGATCTTAAGCCAGGATTTGGTCCATAATACTTGGCTGCTGTGCACAACTGCAGGCTGCTCTGGGGACTCTGAGCCTCTAAGTAAATCATAGCTCATATTTGTTTTATTTGGAGGTTTATGTGTACATCACCAATTGATAAATAATTGTCCCTATCACTTTGCAGTAGTTGTAGTGCACAAATACTAATGTGTGCCAGTGCTTATTTATATCAATATAGGTCTGTTATTTGAATTGTTGGCCGATTATTAGTTTGAATAATCAAATAGTTGAACATCCTACAGACAAGTTATTAATGAAATAAAAAATGGTTTACATGTTTGGGCATTTTCCTTTTATTACTGCATGTTTTAATCTCGATTTGATCTTTCAAATGATTAAGTGATTACTTGAATTATCCATTTAGATAATCGATCAGTTATTAAACAATTTAAATGTTACTGCCCTACATCAATATCACATGTCACAGATGTGACGGATCAGGTCAGTTTTATTTGTGTCTGGTCAGAAGAAATTTGACGAATCTGCAATCAGCAAAGTGAGAAAGGCCTCCTAAAAGAGGACCTGCCTGGGCATGAACAGGGAGAGGATGGACAGTGCCACACCCACTGTTTCCATTGCTTGGTTTTGCACACCTTTTTATATTCAGTTAAAAAAAAAGAATTTAGGAGAAAAGACTAGCATTAAAAAAATGTTCATCTAACACAGTGCCTTTCTCCTGTCCCCCCTTTCTGTCCCATTAGCCACATCAGATGTGACTCTGCTGGTATTGGGAGGGAAAGCAAACATACGGGGCGCAAAATCAAAGACTGACTGAAGGCTGACTGGGAAGTTAAATAACAAAAAAGGAGGTCGGTGGTAAATTTAGCCAGGTCTGTTCCCCAGGTTGAGATAAAATATAATAATGAATAAATAATCATTTAAATGTCCTCCAAGTAGTTGGAACAAAGTATTATCATCCAGGCAAAGTGGGAACTATTTAGACACCAGTATATAAATATCTTTCACAGACTATATGACCAAAACAGTAACGGGTTTTGATCTATAGTCACTGTACCCACTTTGTTTTAGTGATCAGCTGTGCAGTGCTGATCGCTAGTAATAGTGAATATACAAAGCTTACAATTGGTTCAATATTTCACATCTTTTTGCAGGAAAAGAATATGGGAGGATTTAAAAAGTCACAATGTTGAATTATGTGATTCAATGAAGACACATTATTCTCAAAGACACATTATTCTCAAATAAAAGCAGTTAAGACACTCAATGAGACAAGTAGCTGGCAGATACAACATAAAAAAGTCACACAATCACACAGAGCTGCTTTAACACCCAACAGCAATCCAATACTAAATGAGCACTAAAAGTTCAACTTATTATAGCGCTGAGCATGAGTCGTTTAGATTGAATTGGTAATTATCTTTAACTGTTCACTCTGTAAAGCCTTTACTGATGTTATAATGCTTTATTATGGCAGTCTAAGATTGTGTGAGATTTCCACTGTATGATAAACATGACAAAACACAAAGAAAAAGTAAAACAAGCTCAGAACAGCAGTTCAAACATTTTAGCCAAGCTATGTGTGAAACCAGCTCACAACGCTCATGGCAATATAGTATAAATCAAAAAGTTCTTTCTAAATTCAACTACCATCTACTATATAATTAGGAAACATGGATTGGATGGCAATACCAAGCCCTTTTCCATCTTAGTAATATGATAAATCATAATATAATTATATAAATAACCCGTGGACTTTGTTCTTCCACAAGGGAAAGCGCCCTGTTGAGATAGCCCATCCTTAATGTAGTGACACAAGGGGACTTTAATTGTACAGTATTTATCAACTACTGGTAAAAAAGCATTACTGGTTATTTAGTTATAGTTCCATGCTCCTCCCCAGTGGTGTGAAAATGTTTCAACATTAGCAATATTATGTAGATATATGCAACATGTCATCAAGATCACTATCCTTATCGTGAAAGGTCCTGACATATCGGGGTTAAGACTGAAGTATGTACAAAAGCCAAACATGTACATTTTGATGTTCACATGTAACTTAGAATACATACAGTCGGGCACCAAGAGTTCAGGAAGATAAGGTTAAGGTAACGTCAACATGTGCTGGTTAAAAAGCAAACATAACCTGATTCACTTCATTTTTTTCAGCAAAACACTTATCTGTAGAGACACTGAGTGGAATAGGAAGTTTTAATCACTGCCGTTAGCGAGCCAACCTAGCTAGAAGCTCACATCTGGCACTGATGGAGAATGTAATAGCCACACAAGTGCTAACATGGGATCGTTCAATCTTAATTATGTAGTAGGGATCAGAGAGCAAAATTAACTAGTTTAATGCCTGACAAAAGAATGGGGTAATGATGCACAGAGTTGTTTTTTAACATCGAGTGTGCACAGAAAAACACCAATAACGCTAGATTAACTTGGGCAAGCTAGCACAACTGAGGCTAACAGCTAACGTGCTACTAGCAGCAGCGTAACAATGATCGATCATAAGCAGCAATACGTTTTGTTTTACACACACGATGAGTCTTGAAAATAAGGCGTGTTAATGAAACATGTAACGAGCACTTACTGGGCAATTTTAAATTCCCAAAACTCGTCGCGCTACTTCCACTGGCCTGTGGAGCACCGGTCTTTCCTGTCGCACTTCCACCGGCCACAGATGATCCAACACCGGCTGCAGCGGAGCCGGGAGCTCCGGGAGGCTCAGCGAATGAGCTGGTCCTGGGCCGCCCGCTGCCGCTCATATTTGTGTGAACTACAATCAGGACAGATAATGATCTTTACTCAACGTGTCAACCTTTGCCATGCAGGCAACATGCTTGTAATGTCTAATCTTGAATAAATAAATTACACTTACAGCGTTCTGAGTAGGTGGCTCGTCTCCCCCTTTCTTCCTCTGTAGATCAGTGATGGTGGGGGACAGGGGACGTGACGCACACCGACGTACAGATTACTAGAGCTCATGGGAAATGGAGTTGTTTAGCACCACAAACGCCTCAAGCTAAAAATACATTCTGTGGGACTGTGAAATAATTATTTATAAAATCGATCATTGTTCTGTATAAAATGCTTTGTTTAAGTATTTGTAATAATAATACTAATACGGGAAAATGTTAATAATACTACTCGAATCACCAGACAGGCTGCACGGTCCAATCAGATGATCGATGTTGTTGGGAACTACCGCATTGGGCGGGACTTGAGCTCACGAGAAAAGAAGTGATCGGCGGCAAACATTACATTTCCATGCTTTGGTGAGTTTTGCGGATATAATACTTAGTTTTCGTTTGGTTTTCATCATCCCGATGTGTTCGCCTAACGGGAAACAACAGAACTAACGCGGCGGAGGTGACTACAACTGTGCCCATCCAACGAGTGCGTCCGAGTAATAAGAGAAAGAAAAGGCCTTCCGTAGCGGACAGACAGCTCCGGTGGAAAGTAGCTAGCGCCGCCTCACGACCGCCCTGCGAAGCGGGCGTCTGCAGTCAGGAAACCGCGGTGTCGATAAAAACAGGTCTGCTTCGTCTAAGGGAGCGCCGCCAAGAGCTCTCCATGTGCCATCACATGTTTATAACAGTTCCTCTTGTTTTATTAAAGTGTTACTATCCTGCTATACGTCCACGTCCATCAAAAGTAGAGATTAGTGTTGGCAGCGAACGATGTAGCATTCTGTTTGTTTTTCTTCTCCACTATTACGGAACGTTTTAGAACTATACTGTGTACGGTTTCCTGTGTGTATCTCATCTATGTGTACATTGATATGATAATCATACAAAGCCATACATATAATCTGTTATCTTGTCTATTACAGGCCCTCAGTTATGTTCTCTAAATGACAGTAAAGTGAGAAATCAAGAGTTACCGCCTCATTGCCTTCTCTGAGAAGTATTCATTCATTCCCACACATCCATCAGGATGGCTGGGCAACAAGATGAGGCAGAGGAGGAATATGTTGAGCACCAGTTTATGTGCAGTGAATGCCACCAACTCTTCAATACACTGGAGGAAGTACTCGTTCACCAGCAGATCCACATTGCCTCAGAAGGAGAAGGAGAGGAAGGCGTGATCGTCCAAGACATCCCAGAGGTGGATCAAAACCAACAGTACCAGTGTCTCGAGTGTGGGACTCTGCTCGTTAATGCTGAGGAACTTCTACAGCACCAGGAAATGCACATGGGAGAGGTTGGAGCTGAAATGAGACAAGGTAATTGTGTGTGTTTACCAATTTGTTATGGATGTAGGTTTATATAAAATCCAATTCATGTTTCAGACTTGTGTGAGGTTGAAGTGGAAGTAAACCAGTCTCAAGCTTCACAGCCAGTCCAGTACCAGTGCTTGGATTGTTTGGCTCTCTTTAATTCTGCAGAAACATGGCTGGAGCATAGACACACTCACAGTCGGAGTATTACTCATTCTAATGCTGACACAACGGTTGTAAGTGATGAAATTCATGAATATAGCATATTCATAACTTAATGTGTATATTCTCCTTCTAGAGGATGTACAATTGTAACTGTATGTTTACATTTGTAACAGGAGTATCTCCTTCAGCCTGATGGCACCATCACTCCTCTTAATAGTGTGCAGAATCATGTCCTAAGTGAGGAGCAGGCCGGAGAGATTTTGGCACAGGTACAATGAATTTATACTTATTTTAGGAGAAGATTTGTTAGGTTTTTTCTGGTGGGGAGACCTTTCAAGAAAGCTTCAGAAATGGGTAGAAAATAAACTCTTGTATATTTGCAGGTGTTAGCTCATCAGCAGCAACAGAAAAAACATCATTCTATGACAAAACCAGTTCAACCCAGTCGCTCAACACTGCTGCCGTCTGTGACACCAGCCCCTGGCTCTGCAACCATGCATTTGCAAATACTGACTGCTCAAGCCTTGGCTGACAAATCCTCCTCGCCTGCTCGCTCAAAGCTGCATTCCGCAATTTCAAGTTCGAAACAGGGACTCACTGAAAACGGTGTTCAACGAATGGAGCTGAGGTTAGCTCCCAAGTTTCAGAACCATCCACAGTCAACAGAAATGGTGCTTCTCAGCCACCCATACGAATGCTCTGAGTGCTCTCTTCTCTTTAACACGCCAGAAGATTTCCTGCAGCACCAGGGGGAGCACTTCCTAGCCCAGGATAAAGAGAGTGAGGAGACGGGGGTCATGAGCACCTTCGACGAGTTAAGAGTGAGAAAAGCAGCTGAGATACGACTTTGTTTTAAAGAAAATAATCCAACAAAGTGTGATCTCTGCCATCGAACCTTTGCCTCCGCGAGCAGGATGGCTATTCACAGACGTGTGCACGATCAGGGCACATTTGAATGCTGTGAGTGCGGGAAAATATTCAAAAGACTCATGTCCTTGGAGTCCCACATGCGCACTCACACAGGGGTGGCCCGGTTTCTGTGTGTGGACTGTGGACAGGGCTTTGGTACAGAGTTGACACTAATAACTCACAGGTAAATATTTTCGCTTTAGAAACCTAAAATGTATTTAAATGTTCACTCACATTTGTTTTATTGTCATTGCCCCATTCAGGAAGTCACACACTGCCAATCCATTCTACAAATGCACTTTTTGTGACAAAGTGTTTACCAGTATGACCAAACAGCTTTACCACAGACGTATCCACCTAAATCATAATAGCTTTGCGCAAACAAACACATTCATGGTATGTAGAAAACATTGACAATAATAAGCATTTTGAATATAATTTTGATGCATTCTTTCATCTTTTTTTGTTACTCTGTTTAAAGATGTCACCCCACAAAAGAGCACCCATATCTGCTCTTGCAATACTGCAGAAAGCACGTGAGAAGTGCGCTCTCTGGCCTTCTTTGGAGGAGGATCAAGTACAAAATATGGACTGTAGTGAGCGACAGAATCAGCAAACAGAGGAAAGTCAAGAAGACGTGAAACCGGTGATAAACAGCATGGACGTAGCAGTAGCCGATAACGACAGGACCCAAGAAACAAACGTTGCCTCAGAGTCAGAACAGGCTGTGTTGTCTCCTGAGGAAAAAAAGGCCAAGACTGACTTACCCGCTGTGAGCGCCGATAAACACAGTTTCTCTTGTCGTAGCTGCTCCAAGTTGTTTTCCTCTCAGAAACAGCTGGTCCTTCATAGAAGAAAGGCCCATGCCGCAGAGTGCAGCTTCATGTGTGGTATCTGCGGAAAGGCCTTCAAGAAGCAGATACACGTGAACAACCACATCCGAAGTCACACCGGAGAACGCCCATATCAGTGTTCCGACTGCGGCAAAACCTTCACTCTCCTCGCCAACCTCATCCGCCACAGCATCATTCACTCCGGTGTCCGGCCGTATCGCTGTGACGTGTGCCATCGCTCATTCTCCCAGTCGTCCAACCTCCGCAACCATAGTTTACTTCACTCAAACGCTCCGGTGCTGTCTTGTCCCGACTGCCCCACTAAATTTCGCCATCCCGTCAAGCTTGCCATCCATCGCTTCAGGCAACACCCCGGTTCTCCAGCCCCGTTCGCCTGTCTTCACTGCGAGGCCGGCTTCGTATCCAGGAGGCAGCGTGATGCACATTGTCTCAAGCAGCACCCCTCTCTGGTTAGCACTGTTCCCAAGACTGAGAAGAAGAACCACAATGCACCTGTGTGTTCGGACAGGTCATCGCAGCCTTCCACATCCTCCACTAAGGATGCGCAGCCAGCTGAACTAGCCATAACCGGGAATAGCTTAGATTGTAACATATGCGGAAAGAAGCTTAACTCCTCGGCAAATCTGCGCCTTCACCGACTCAGCCACTTCGCTCTGGGGCCCGCTCGCCAACGGCCGGCCCCGGGGAAGCGGCCGAAAGCTCACCAGTGTCCAGACTGCGGGAAACAGTTTGTGTCCTCGTCGGGCGTCGCACTGCACCAGAGAGTGCACACCGGCGAGCGCCCGTTCCCCTGTCAAGTGTGCGGCAAGCGGTTCCGTCAAAACACACACCTACGCGAGCACCTGCGCACACATTCGGGCGAGCGGCCTTTCACCTGCGAGGTCTGCCACAAGAGCTTCATCCAGAGCATGCACTTGGCAGAGCACCGGCGGACGCACACGGGGGAGCGGCCGCACGTCTGCCCTCTGTGCGGTAAGGCGTTCAAGACTTTTTCCAACCTGCGGAGCCACAAGAAGACTCACGCCCGCCAGCAGCTGGTGGAAAAGGCCGCTCCTCAGGAAGACATGGAGACCGAGGCGGCAGACGCTGTGGTGGATGGTAACACTGTAGAAGCGGCAAATGTACAGCATCAAGTCTTTCAAATCAGAACATCGGACATCGAGCAGGTCTGTACTCATTATTTATCATGAATTTATCAAAATGACTCCACTGTGGGACAATACCAGGTTCTCTTATCTTATCTTAGTGGATTCTGTATTGATTTTGTATGGATATCTTGCTTCTTTTTTATATTCAAGTTTTATATTTGCGTCCATAGTAGGATAAAGCTAGAGATTTTATACTTGCTTCATTATTATGTTAAAATGATAGATTTTCTTATTTTAGTATAGAGTTATTCATTTATTTTGCGTTGTGTGCTCCTCATTCCCACTGTTCTGCAACATAGAATTTTCCCCACTGTGGGAAGAAGAAAAGGATCCCCTAATCTTAATCTTTAACTGTTTTTTTTGCAGATGCAGGGAACTCCCACTATCATGTGTAATGAGTTTGGGGAGACCATAGCCATCATTGAGACCAGTGAAGGAGGAGCCCTGCCGCTGGAGCAGGCCTTGGAGATCTATCAGGCCGCCCTGGAGAACGGCCTATGATCAGATAGTTCCACTGTAGAAAGACGGCAGCTTCTTCGGCTTCTACGATTAAATTCTGGCTTTGTTGTTGAGGCCCATAATATTCTAATGCGATAGTAAGATATAACTTATTATTTCACTGACCAAAACCTTTGACAAAGCTTCTTGATGCTTTCATGTTTTGCATGACAGGATAAGGAACATTAACTGTGCCTATTTTTGTATAATTAGTTTTACCATTTTTATATAGTAGTATTTTTGTTTGAGGAAAAATAAAATGATATTGTTCTTGTTAATATGGTATGTAATAAATTCAGATTTTTCAAAGCATGTTTTATTTCGGGAAGCATGCTTTTTCAATAACATTTGTGTGGCAATAAATAGCAGTAAAATCAGATATGCCAGTGGTACAGCATTCTAAAGCTCCTCATTGTATTTCACCATTATTTTTAAGATAAATGGTTAGTTCACAGTGAATTGGTCAAATAACTGCTGCTTTTTAAACATGAGGACTTCCTTGAGAATCCCCTTAAACAAGATGACAGATCTCAAGCAGCTAAACCGCTTAATGTGAAATATATCATGAAGTCACTCAAGCCACTACAACGGAATAAGTATCCAATTCTTTATATTCAGCTGTGGAGGTCAAGTTGAGGTTGCGCATATTTTTTGGCCTTTCAGAACAGCTTTAAGGTTTGCAGCCTCTTACATTCAGACTGTGGTGCCTCTTCAGTCTGTAGTTTGCACTTTAATTAGTATTTATTATATAATGATTATGTTCTGCTAATACTATACACTGGTATTAGATGCATCATAGTCTCATGTCTGAAAAACTAGAGCACCACGAGGGTCCTCTGCTTCAGTCAGAGGATGGAGCAGAAAGTCTCCTGCAGGCGGAGACAGCCCTGGTCCGCGAGTTCAATCATGGCATGAAGAATTTTACACATCATTTGTAAAATATACACAACATATAAAGACAATTTGCTTTACAAATCATTTCATCCCATACATGTATTTTGATAATTCAATCTCATTAAGACACTTGACAATTCTGTTTCTGGTACAATGTGACATAAGCAATTCAATAGTGTGAACCAGAAACCTCAAATGTGGATTCATAGTTAGAAATCAGACACTGGACAAATTCCATCCTTTGAATGAAACCCATTTTATTTGTATACTGAAAGATACAGATACAAACTTAATTTATTATATAAACTCTTGCTTACCGGAACAGCAAAACAAGGAGTAGAACACAAAACATGAATAGTCGTAAGTATTTTTTCTCCATTTCATGTGTTTTTAATCTTCAATAGTTGGATCTTAGAGTTGCTCAAAGACAGTTTGTTTCCTTAATATACGAGTCCACTGACTCTACAGTTATTATTTACAACACTACCAAGTCTTGCACAAAGACACAACCAGTATAAGATCCTACGAGTTCTTAGTTTACCCTTTTCCTCAACCACCTGTGAAAACTCCATCAAGTAGAAAGGCCAGGACTGGAGAGAGCAATAAAGTGACAAAGGAGGAAATGGAAAGAAGAGGTGGAAGTGGATGTTCTACTATAGTCGCAAACTCTTAAGAAACAAAAGTATGCTTTTCTAGAAAACGTACTGTGTGAATTCTGGTCCATGTTACATCCGTTCCTCATTGAAATCAATAACAGCCACAGATCCCTTCTGAAATGAGGTCAGTCGAGGGAAGACCAAGGCAGGTGCAGAGGGGAATGTTGTCTGTGTCTACAACTTAAGTTTAACTACTGTAATCAGAAAGTGGAACACAACACAACTAAGAAATATTTCAATGTAAAAAAAACAGTAGGTACAGTTGTTGGAAAACAACAAACTCAATGGCAATGTTCAATACAAAACAAAATTGAAGTTAATAAAACTGTTGGCAACAGAGGATTAAAGCCCAACAATAAAACCCTTAAAGAGCCAGGATGTGCCATTGACCCTGACCCCACCTTCCATAGGCTTGTGAATATGAGGCACAGGAATGCTTGTTCCTCCTACAGGCATGTGCTCGGGTCAGGTTTGGCCAGATGGTCATTTGCAGGAATGATGGCACAGCCAGAAGTCCGTTTTAAAGTTCTACATCTTCAGTCACTTCATGAACAGACCAGTGAGTGGTCTGCAAACACTTGCGGAAGGGATCCTTCCAGATTAAAAGTAAAATCTCACAAATAAAAATCTCGTCTGCTGAGGGCCCTGCCCCATATGTCAGCGAACACGAGTGTACATTAAAATAAAAGTTGTTCCATAAGCAGCGGTTTACTGCAATTACTTTTATATTAAAAAAAAAACCAAAAACATGAAAGCATACATTGTTAAATGCATTTCATATCTCAGAACAGGCAAAGCAGGTTTAAAAGTCCAGCATGACAAACATTTTCTACTAATCTGTAGCTGTACACAATGGATCTAGTTCACTGGCTTTGATGAGGACTTTCCCAAAGGTGGAACATAGCACAAATTCAAGTTTGGAGTGAAGAGGAGAAGGTCCATAATGATGGTGTGTGGCATGGTTTCAGCCACTGTTCTTTTTGGTACAATGAAGTCCCTTTAAAAGTTGATTATTTTGTGTACAGTTCTCTTGCTTGCAGAAATGTAGACCGCTGAACAGAGTGTTCAACATGAGATGGGGAGTGAAGAGTGCTTTCACAGACAGTGGCTGCTCTTCCGCCTGCTCTCCCTCACCTCACAGAGTCCTGGGAGTCACGTGGTTCTTCCACACCGCACTCATGCTCCATGTCCTCATCCTGCAGGTCCACTCGTCCAGACCCCTCCCCTGACTGAGAGCCAGAGGGTCCAGGGTTTGAGCCGGCAAAGTCAGGTAAACCTAAACCCGGGCCGTCAGAGGGTGTGGCAGTCTGCATTATCTTCTGGCGGACCTCCCTTATTTTCAACTGCAGACACACCTTAGTTGGAAATATGTCAGAATATCTGCTCTGGAAGGCTGCAGTGGCTTGAGCTATGGGGGGGGGAGGGGAAAAGTCTGTTATAGAAAAATTCTGAATTGCTATTCTAATATTTGTGAATGAAATCTCACCAGATGGAAAGAAGCCCTGCTCCTGGAAAAGCTGCATAACCAGTGCTCTCCTCTGGTCTAAGGTTCTTCTCAGGGAAGAGTATGGCACTTTTTCAAACTCCAGTTCAGCCAAAATGTCTTCCCCCTCTGCGAACACCATAATAGTTTGCATTTGTTACATTACAATGGAACAATTGCAGATAACTTTAAGGTGTGAAAATATATACCTGTCCTGTCAAAGGTAAAAATTTCTCCCTCACATTTGGCAGCACTTTTAGGAGTGTTCGGCTCTGAGCTGCAGCTCGAACGTCGTCTACTTTTCCGCTTTGGTGAGACTTGTTCATCAGGTGCAGAGTCCAAATCTGAAGAAAACAGTTGCGATCTTTACATCCTCTCAGAACAAAGACAATAAGACAATAATTCAATAAGCTTTTACATGTGATGAATGAAATGAAAATGGTGGTGTCATCAGCTCACACAAGAAAAAACAATTGACTGAGGACAATTGTAGCATTTTAGAATTTCGAATATTTAATGATTTGTGAGGTCTCTCTAGAAAAATGTGTTCAGCGATACAACTGATGAATGCATTTACCTGTAGAGTTCTTCCGTTTGCGTCGGTAGCTGCCCAGAATAGCACGAGGTGACGTGGCTAGACTTTGTAATGTTGGTGAGGGGAGGACCTCTTCGGGCCGGAACTCTGGCAGCTCAGCAAAACGTTCTTCGAAATAGACTTCAGACAGCACCCTGGCACAGCAACACAATAAATATATCAGTGACATTTGGTTATTTTGGATGACAAAAAGAATAGTTGCCGACTTACTTGTCCACAGAGTCAAAGGTTTTTTTCAACGGTGGAGGGCGGACCTTAATCTTTTTGGGAGTGAGAGGTTCTTTCTCGCTCTGTGGAGGCGGCAAGTTGGGCTCAGTAGTGGATGGTGGCGGGAGAGGGGACGAGGGAAGAGATTCTTTCCATCCAGCCTGAAAACCAGAGATCAGTTAAATGTTGATCATCTACAAACAAACTAAGGCTGCACAATGTTGGCAAAATATCGAATAGCTATAATTCCCAACTTTGCGATGCGATTTTCAATATCCTGTATGTTTTAAGTCTTGTTTTGCTCAAAGGGAAAAATATGAACCTTTATAGCTGCATTTGAAAAAGTGTACGTAAGAAGCGATGATCTCAAGTATACAACACATTTCTTAGCTCTAAAATACAGTAGAATTATAAGATTCACAGCAAAAATGTTTGGAATGAGAAAAACCTTCTGCCCCCACAAGTGAATGATACAAATTTTCTACATATACTGAAAAAATAAATAAAAAAATCAAGTGAGACGTTTCCTTATCTTTAGTCCAACTTCAAATATTAAGCCAATTGTGACCTCCATTTCCATTCGATTGAGATGAATCATGTAGCCCTAAAACAAAACCTAAACTTGTAGACTAACCTCTTTGGTGGTGGGACACTCCTGTTTTGTACTTTCATAGTCTGTGTTCTGGGCCTCTGTAGGCGGGTCAGAGGGAGACTCCTCAGTGGGATGAGGAGCAGGAGAGGTGCTTTGTGTCGGAGGCTCGATGTCAAAAGAGAACAGGCTGCTCGTTGTTGCCTCCTTCTCCTCCTTCTCACGCTCTTTTTCTCGTTCTCGTCCTCGCTCTCGCTCCTTCTCCCTCTCTTTGGCTCGACCTCCTCCTTCATAGCTGCCTACAGGAATCGTAGCCACCATCGCCTTTATTTTCTGAGGGGCCCGAGGTTGAAGCTGGATGAGCTTTGTTGTTCCTGTTGAAGAACCAGAGACAACGTCACATTTTACTGAGAAGATAAAGTGACAGCAGTAGATAATCTGAATTCCAAATACAAAAATATCCAAAACAAACAATCCAAACAGCAAGCCTTATAAGAAGAAATCTCTATGAAGATGTTCTCAACGGGCAGCCTCTGTGCTTTGTTTTGGTCAATTGCATTTTCTCTGACTTTTTTGGTATCTATTAAATCGAAAGAATAACTGGCTAAAGAATTTATTATCATGATAATCGTCAATTACAGCCCTACAATATTGTCAGAAGTCAATCCTCCTGGTTTTGATGTCAGGGCCATAAAACAGTTAATGTCCCATCCCTACAATTAAATAAAAGCAAACATACCCGACTGAATGTGCAGTTGGGGACTGCCAGCCCTAATAGGGATAGTAGAGCCACTGGGAGGCGCTGTTGAGCTGCTGACACCTGCAGGATCTGGCGTCAGCAGTTCACCCTCTGCCCCTCTGTCTGCAGCTGGGGCAGTTACAGTGATGGACGTGTGCTTCTGCAGGACGTGAGAGGAAGAGCTGAAAGGGCTGGACACCACACCAGGGGGCGCTGCAGTGACAGAGACTGCCCCTGTTGCTATGGAGACACTGGGTGAAGAAGGGTAGATGGTGGTGATGACCGGGCCGGTGCCTGAAGCAGGGACTGAACTGGAGGGCTGAGGAGACGGAGACGGAGCTGGGGCGAAGATCGGAGGCTGACCTGAATAAACAGAAAATGATGGTATTTTACTGCAGGAGCACAAAAGAGCAGAAGATTTGAGCCATTACAGGAGAGGCAATCCAAGAGAAAAACTCAGTGAACACATTAAGGACCAGAGGAAATGGGGAAAAAACAATATCAAAGTAAAGTAGTAAATGCTAAAATTATGCCCTGAAACTTTATAAAGTCACTTTGTAAGACTACTTAAATTAACCAAGAACAGAAAAAACAGGAAAAACTGTTTCTATAGAAAGAAGAAAGAGGAGAGGTGTATTTTTCCTGAAAAAAGGATTCTTCTTTTTGACCCAGAAGTTACCGTGTATAAATTGTATGGAAAATAAGTGCTACATTGCATAAAGGCCCAGACGAAAATAAAGCAAATAAATACATGTGCTATCCTGTAGCTGTGGGGCTGCACCATTTATTTTAATAACCTGGATTTTGTTCAGACTGAAAATAACAACTTTAAGAGAGTTCCATTTGAAATAGCTACTTATGAAGCAATTGTCAAAAACACTATTCCAACACATTTCAGGACATTTTTTCTAACCAAAACCATAAATTCCTCTTGTAGAAATAAAAGATTTGCAAAAAAATTCAATTATATACAAATGCTTGAATGAAGTTGTTTTATCTTTTCTTATTGACTACATTTTTTCAGTTGAGTTTTTACCGCTTGTATAAATTAGAAAAAAATATGAATGAAAATAATTCTTCTGCTCAACAAGGCATTAGATACTTGTTTGTTCCATACTCAAAATCAGGAGACATTTTTCAAAATTCAAGTGATTATTTGCCTATTTTTAGTTGCTTCATTGTTTGCCAAGCATTCCAATAATTGCAGTATGTAAGATTTGTCGATAGAAACCGGGACCATCTTACATTTGGACCGGATTGCGACGGTGCAGCCCTACAGTCTTGTATGGAGCTATACATTCGCACAAACCTGTGATGAGCGGCTGGACCAGGGTCTGTCCATGTGGAGCGATGGCAGTAAAACCCAGTGTTGCCATCGGTGACGGAACGTATGCAGAGCCAGGAAGAGGCTGTTGTGAGGGCGGCGAGGCTGTTGTCGTGGAGACCAAAGGTAGTGTGGATGGGATGCCCGGTGTGGAGTGGACGTAGGTGATTCTGAA
>JAPMNZ010951924.1:0-18700 GCA_029875035.1 Pomatoschistus microps | reverse complement strand
ATGTGCAAGAGTCGGAAATGTGCAAACACGTTAAAAATATAGAATATTATATACAAAAAGTGGCAATTTAAAGTGTCCATAGTAGTGTATGGATTGAATGGAAATGATTGAATTCATATATTTTTGTACAACCCACTTCACAAATTGATCCTGAAATTATAAAAATCAATCAATGAAAAGAATGGTAGCAAATAGCAATGGATAACAAATAAGCACAAGAATAAAGCAAATGGTACATTCATCAGCAAGGAAAGTACTGTCTCAAAAACCTTTTTCACCCACTGGGAAATAACACTATCTACGGTTTTTATTGTTTATAACATTTAAAAATTAAATCTTAAAGACATGGGTCTCGTAATTTACATTAAATAATCCAAACAAGCTTTTGAGTTGAGATTTGAGTCATGCTAGAATTGAGTTGTAAAAGAACTACTAAGTGTACCATGTAATACTCCTGTGAGTATTTATTTATTCAAGAGCTAAGATGCAGATCCAAAGTAAAAAAAGCTAGCTTTGTATGGTTTTTCTATTTGCTAATTGTAGATCAGTTGCTGAAATGTGTAAGAGCACTGTCACTTTTCTGTTGCAAACATCGTATTGTTCATGTGTTGTTACTTCATCAGTGTTTTGTTCCCTCTGTCTACAGAAGGTGGTTTCATATTGTCCCAGTGAGGAACATTTGTCTGACCCAGTAATCTACTGTAAAACTGCACCATCAGAGGATGGTTACATCTGCCCGAAAGAGAAGAGCATTAACTCGACTACAACTGTTGAACAAAACCATCTTAAAAAACACATACCGTGTGAAAGTATTTCACCCACAACGTCCAGCCTCGTCAGTTCAGGAGTGAATGGGTTTCCAAACCCAGTATATGATTTACTAATGCAGGAGAACAATGCCCAAGACCCCCAGGACACTACATTTTGGGATACTGAAGGAGTCTCACTCTTGAAGAATTATAATCTGCAAGACTTTATTGAAAATGATTTGAATGCGGACCGTATGGCATGTGTCTCAGCCTATATCGTTCTACCACATTAAACCTGACATTATATTTTGGGATGAAAATGGGCAGTTACTGCATTTTTGAAACCCATAGAGCTATGTCCATCCATCCATCCATTTTCTTCCCCTTGATCCATTTCTAGGTCGGGGGGTGGCAGTCAGAGCTGCACCAAGTACACTTAGCACCAGCCCCTCACTGATCCTCCTGATAGAGCTATGTTTTAAACCATAAATATGTTAACTGACTTTCACCATGCACAGGTTTTCTTGTTTACTCTCATTATAATCTTTTCTGTGCATGTTTGAAATAAATAAAATAAACAAAGAAAGTTGACTTTAATTCTGCAATAGCATTTTTAGCCTCAACAGGGAAAAATACACTCGAAATTTTGTTTTTATGTCGTTCTAAGTGTGCTCTTGGGCTCTATTCAATAAGCAGTTGCAGAGACCCAAGGTCATGTCGAAAGATCCAAAAAGGATATTACAACCAAACCCATAATCCTCTTTTTCGTTATGTGGACCCCCAACAGACTTGTTTCTTTTTTTTTTCTTTTTTTTTTTTACATATTTTACCTTTGTTTAATGAAACCTGATCAAAAAGAGTTTGTCCTAATTTGCGCCTTTGTCATGAATAATCATGAAGATAGACATTTAATTTTCTTTTATAAATATATATATATTTTTTACATTTCATTGCATCTGTCTCTATGTTTAATACTATTAATTGTGCAATACTGAAATTTCTGAATGGCTATTGAAGGTCACTTTATCTACTTTATTAACCTTGCCATATATGTATATAATTTACACTATATATGAATTGGGAATGCATATTTACTTGCTGCTCTTATGAAGCAGTTACAGCTACTTCTGTATGTTGTGTGTTCTGTCTGCTGCAACATCGAATATTTCCCCACTGTGGGACTAATAAAGGTTTTCTTATCTGTCTTACCATAACCAGAAACATGTTAATATTTCACTTAAAAGAAAAACAACGTGGGAGGCAAACGTACTAATGACGTAATCGGGAGAGAGGACAAAAGTAGAGACAAAAATGCGTCTTTGATTCTCACACATCTCAAAAAAAAAATCTAAATGGGAAACACCACAAATAGTCAAAATATGGACAAAAACCTTGAAAGATTAAATAGGCTTTTGCTTTTGTAGTGTCACGTATACATTTGATCCTCCTCTGCCAGTGTTTATGGCCGCCATGGCAACCTTGGTGATCGACACAAAGCCGACCACACTTCAGGACCACAACAATATTCATCCAACGAAAACATGATAGTTTCACATAAAGCCAGGTGCCGTGAATTTACTGGCCCAACTCCGCATTCAGTCGCAGTGGTAAGACGTTGAGGTTGGATGAATTATCTTCTTTAGCTAATGTCAATATTTGGACTTGGTTTGATGCTAGCTAAACTTTTAGTTAGCTTATGGCATATGCTCATAAATAGTGTTAAATATGTGTTCCAGGTTGAGCTAACATTTTTGGTGAACAATAATGTCTTACACTGTTGTGAGGTTTGTCTAATTTACCTTCTGGAAGTGATAAAGGCATAATTACACGAAAAAGATGATATATTAGTTAGTTATGAATCATAAATCATTACTAACCGAGCACTATACAAATTAACAACAACTTTAAGCTCTTGTTTTGAATAATATAATAGGTATTAATCATTACTAATTACAGGAACCATTAGGGCTATTCTATGATTCTGTCTCACGAGCTCTTCTTCTTAATCAAAATATTGTTTTCACTTTTTGTGTTGTAATACATTGATACAATAGTAATACATTTAATATTTGTTCTGTTTTGGCATTGTGGCTGCAACAGAACACAGCAAGAAAGTCGTGGGAGGGTTCAAATGCAGAGGACACATTTTCCCATGGGACAACAATGTATAAATTACCTTAACTTACCATTATTTCTCTTTTTTTCTTCAAAGAGAGCCAAATTTCCCTCCTCGAGGCCCTTGGACTTCTTGACCCTGGAGAGAAGAAAAGTGGAGGGAGAGAGAGAAAGTTTTGCAGAGTTTGCCAAATATCAGCGAACGTGGGATATTAAAAACTCTTGGATCCAGAATACAAATCAACACTATGTCAGAAACACAACAGAGCGACACGTGAAGGCTGCAATCAACCATTATGAGAAAAGTGTTGAAGAGAGGAGAGAGAGGTCTGTTAAGCTACTGTATACACATGTTTCATCTCTCAAACTAAACCATAGACTGTATATAGGTCCATGAACTATACATTACCATTATATGTTGTTTACCATATAAAGGCTACGGATTATGTTGGAGACGGAAGAACAAGAGCTCCTCAAAGAAATAGAGGAACGAAGAGAGACCCCTCTGGAAAGACAAGCCAAGATGAAGGAGAGAGCCAGAGTCCTGAGAGACATAAGAGAGACCAAAAGACAACAAATTGTTTCTGAAAAAATGGAACAACTTTTCATGTACATTTTCAATTATATAATGTTTGTATACAGCGTGTTTGAATATTAATTGATCACTCTTATTCTCAGAAACCAGTGTGAGGAACTGCGCTTTGTCCTGGCCAAGCGCAGAGAAGAGGAGGCCCGGATGGACTGTGTGGCTCAGATGCTGTCCAAGCAGGAGCAGCAGCAAGAGCAGCAGATGAAGGACAAGCAGTTTTCAGAAATGTGGGAAGCCATTCGCCAAAGAGAGGAGCAGAAAGAAAGCGACCGCGTTGAGAGACGGCAGCAGAAAACCAACGAACATCTGACCCACCTGAGAGCTCAGGTAGATGTTGTCGAGCAGCAGAGACAACACGCCAAAATTTTGAAAGAGGAGGAGGCGCAACTGCTGGTGGGAATATCTACAAATCTCACACAATATTCTGAATTACTGTTGGTGTGGATTATAAACGGTTTTGTCTATCCAGCATGAGCAAAGAGAAATGCAGAGGCTTCAAGATGAGAGGGAGAAGCATCAAAGGCTCAAAGCGCAGAAGACGAGGAGGAGGCAGCTCAACCAGAGTTACAGGATGAAGATGAGGCGTCTTGCGAAGGAGCAGCAGGAGGAGCTGGCCTTTGACATGAGCCTCATACAGAAGGTTCTCAACCAGGAGAGCAACGAGAAACAGGAGTCTGCTCAAAGAAAGGCAAGCCATAAAGCATGCACATGTACCCATATCTGTGAACCTCCTGAATGCAGGTCATGGAGCAGAGCGGTGATGGTTTGTATCTGTGTTACTGTCTTGTTTCTGTCGATCTTCTGTTTATTTTCATTGTAGCAGCCTGTGAGTCCAAGACAAATTTCCCTACGAGACATAATACATTTATCTTGAATCTTGAACAGACCAATGTGGTTCACTCCATTGAATATTGTGAATATGACTGTGTTACAACCTCATAAAACACTAAACCAGGCCAGGTTTACAGTCGACTGTCCATCTTGAGGCAAATTCCACAAACTCGTGAGGTTTAAAGCAGTGAGAGGGTCAAGAGAGAGAAATTTGTTGGGATGTCATGCATGATTTCAAAAGTACACATTGTCAAGTTGCAACTTACATAGATTTATCCATCAGAACCACAAATAAAAATTTTGCTAAGATTTAAAAAAAGGAAAAAACAGGTGGCCCCTGTCCAGTACTAATTATTATAAAGGGTCTGAGTAAAGACAAGACCCCCCTCCTTCACTAGGTGTTACTATTTTTAATGCCTGAAATATATTGAAAACTTATTTTAGAAAGAGAAAAACACTGGCAGTTTTCAGTCTTCAACACCAGGGGGCGTTAAAGAGCTACGTCTCAAGTCTCACCTTGACTAGATCTAAAACACATGAAGTAAATAGATTAACACAGAGTTAAGACCGTTTCTTTTACCTTTTTAAATATTAATTAATGTTTTTTTGTCTCTCTAGGTTGAACTGCGAGAGGAACAGCAGCGGTACAGACAGTACTTGGCTGATGAGCTGGAAAAGCAAAAGAAACTGGAGCACGAGACAGAGTTACTAATTGAGGAAAAATTACGAGAAACTTGGGACAAACGAGACAAACAGAGTCAAATGGAGAGAGAAGCGAGAAACAGACTGATGAAAGATGTACTCGAGGCCCGCAGTCTCCAACTCCAACACAAATGTAAGCAAGATAGGTTTCACTCAAGTGCTGTAATAGGGGACCGTTCCTCACTTAGATTGTGTGTGTTTCAGTGGATGTGAACAAGCAAAAACAGGATCAGCTGGCCAAAGACCGAGAAGAGCTCATACAAACGGTTGAAGAAATTAAGTTAACAGATCAGAAGGAGAAATCACAGTATGTATGAAAATATTTCCCAATTTTGTTTTTTTGATTACAACATCCTCCACTTTCTTGCATGTAGACATAAGGAGTTCAGCCGCGCCTACCAGGCCGATCTTCTGGCCCAGATGCAGCACAAGCAGCAAAGGAAACAATTTGAAAAGGTTCTGGAAGATAGAGAGTTTCAGAGCGGACTGGCCATGCATCAGGAATACGAGAGGATGAAGGAGCGCATCCTGTCCAGACCGACCTCTCACACCACTGTGGCTCACCCATTCAGGCGAATGGAGGGGGCCAAATCTGCTCCGGTTCAGAAGAGTCATCAAGAATAACACCAGAATAAGTTCTCTTTATGCATTGTGAAGTTTAATAAAATATGATATAATTGTACAAGCTTTGATTACTACTACATGCTGAACATAACTGTAAAACGTACAAGTACAGTGGTTTTATTGTACAGGACGGAATAGGCTCACAAACAATATCTTAATATTGTTTGTGATTCCTTTAGCAACAGTTGAGCTCTCAAAGACTCTTGGCAAATGTTACTCAATGGAAGAAAACCTTTCATCACAATACTCATTCAAGGAAATGCTGAAGATATTTATGAATATTTTCTGTGTCTCTACGGTCAAGGAGCCAGACGCCTATTTTTAAACCTTTTTGTGGTTTTGTCAAAGACAACGTCTATTGTGGGTGGATCAACATCTTGTCAAATTCATAGGCAGGTGAACTCATACCGACTCAAGGAGTGGTTTGGGAGTGGACAAAATTACTGATGTAATAATAATGGTTTTAGCTCAGACTTGTCTGATGTGTATGTTAACATACTCCACATCAAACTGAACATGGCACAAGGCTACAGCAGGTTCTGGACTTATCTCGGCTAAACGACTTATATATTTATTTATATTTGGAGAAGATGGCGACGAACTACTATCCCTATTCAAAGGTAAATGTTCTTTATCCACTTACCATGGTAATTTTCTTTAATAGCTGAAACCATTGTCTCTAACCAAATGTTAAGAATCAGTTATCAGTGAACCTCCATCACGTTAATGCAGAATTGTTCACTGCTTACATTCTAATTGAGTCAGAAAGATTCACACAGTGAGATAATTAGTAGCTCAAGAATTTGCCAGCAGTTCAAAACTTAATGTTTATTGTGGTTGTATTATTTGGCAAGACATGAGCGCTGTGTCTGGACTGGTTTTATGCACAATCATTTCCAAAATCCACCTCGATGAGAACCTCTTCTAGTTTCTTAACAGTAATAATAACTGTCATATCTAAATAAATACATCTAAATATTACATTCAGTGTAATTCTCTATCTGTATTCATGGGTTTCAGTATTTTGGCATATATGAGGTGTTGTGTGGCATGTGTGACTATGAATCAGCAACAATATTCAACTCTAATATTAAGACCAGGTAGCCATTGTAAATTATAGTTTGTTCTTAATTGACTTAAATATTGGCAAAATCAATAATTTCACAATGACCCATTGCTATCTTTCACTGTTTGCTATCTTTCATCTACTTTAATTTGCAGTGTTTTTTTCATGTATTCATATTGATTTATTTGACCACGGTCACTTAAAACGCTTTACAATTTGTGGGTTGTAGCTCATCCACTGATTTAGTGTTTGAAAAAAAACAAGTAAGCAATAATAAAACATAAAAAAGGTAAACAATTGCCTAACTTTTTAAATAGACTTGAAAACTATGAATGTAGTTGTACATACTCATCATTGATTTTTTAACTGGAAGTCACAAACTAGGAATTTGCTTTGGTATATGGAGCAAATAAGTTATAAAAAGTAAAAAATAGAGGGGCCTGCATAAAACAATATGTTACAAGGTGGCAGAAGTATAAAGTGACAGGATAAAAAATATGAAAGTAAGAATGGATGCATTTAATAATTCGGATGGTTGTCCAGGTGAATTTTTAATTAAATTAAACATGAATTAATTACAAAACAAACAATTTATGCATGATCAAAATATTGATGTCAGTAATAAAAAATAGTAATAAATATGCAGAAAAGGTTTGTTTAGCGTTCGCACGATGCAGTTCTCTCAGTGTCCAGCAGGGGCGCGTGTGCTCAGGACAAACACACCGGCGGGACGAACCTGGCAGAGCCTCAGGAAGCCACAGTTCAGCGGGCTCTTTGTGGACACCAGCTCATCAGGAAGTGGACTCTTACGCTTTACTCACTTTGGGAGCACTTCTGTGGGATATAAACAACTTTCTTCAATTTGACATTTGCTTGGAGCGCGAGTAACAACGACGTATCCTTAAAACACCTGCCTCGCGACCAGGAAAGGGCTCGAGCTGTCAGACACCTGCTGCTGGTGATACTGACACTGTCACCATGTAAAGACTTACTACAATGGAAATATAATGGAGTCTGCAGCACTTTAGAAGAGTTTATCAAGTGGGACGTAACAGGGCATCATGTCTGTCAACGAGTTGTACACAAAGGTGAGTAAAGGACCAGTGCTAGCTTTAGTGTCATGAAGACACGGATTTGACTATTTAACCATTCTTTGTACAAGCTGAAGCCTGGCTCTATTGGTTATGTGGTTTATTTATTATCCTTGTAAAATAGAGATTTGCTTTAAAACTATTTCACTACTGTAAGTTCAATTGTGAGAGAATAGGTCTCATTCAAATACAGATCAGTGCTCATGTGTGATTCACCTGTTCCCCTCTGACCAGGTGACGTAATCTACCAGTGGGACTGTAACATGAGCATTTTCACATCTGAATATAAATATTTAACCTACTGGAGTGTTGTGGTTAGTGGGTTTTGTACTTATCTACAAATCTGGCATAAGTTTTAATCCTAATGCTTGAATACCCAACTTTGATATCACAGAAAATAACTTTGTAACACAATCTATGTAATTAGTTTCTATGTTCCTGAAAATAGTTTGGTTCTATTACCTGTTTTCACACGCGTGTACTTTTGGCCTCTGCCACATCTGTAGATCAGAAAGATTAACAGTATGTAATGGCTAGAATTTGTACTAATAACATATAGGCAGCCTGTTGTGGTGTAATTTGTTCACAAATCTTGTTGGGATGAAGTAAAAAGATTTATGAAACTTAAAAGCTGCTGTGACCTGTTGGTTTTATGAAAATCAAAGCCAGCCTCATCAGCATATTCAGAATTTTTCTTTCCAAGATCAGTTTTTGTACAATGTCCAAAAAGATAATGGTCCTGGGATCTCGTGTTCACTGAGCCACAGTTCAGGTAGAACAAGCATGTGAGATCATCGGGCAGTTTTTTAAAATAAAACCTTTCTGAATGAATTTAATACAGCACTGTTCTAATAAACTGCAGGAGTCTATGATTTTTTAACAGTATCTTTGATTTAAACGAAGGTCAAATTTGATCTCACTAGAAGCTACATCCCTGTCCGTTATCATATTGAGGAAGTAGTTTAATCAAAGCGATACAATCATTTATGTATATTTAAGTGAAAGCATGGGCATTCATAGGAGCAATTACCCTACATGTTATTAAAACTAATAACCTTATAAATTAAGAGGCTGCAGAGAGACTTCATTATTAGGTTTTTCCACTGGACTAAATTATAATGTTTATTTGTGTTTTTTTGTGAAAAGTTTTTTACTTGATTACATAAACTTTTGGGAATGATTTTGTGCTATTCATTATTGAGAATCATGCAAATGTATCAAGACCCAGATGTGTGGTGCTATGACATAACAGCGGAGTCCCGTGGCCGCCACAATACCCATGTATTGTCACAATAATCGAATCATTTCTAATCATCCATGATCAACTTCAGATAGAGGTTTTACTATCTGTAAAAGCAGAGTTCTAAGTGCTCAATTGCAATTAATATTTCTAGGGAATATAAAATCATTTTGAGAGATACATTTATAATTCTCTTAAAATCCATCAGTCAGATCTGTGGTTCGAATCCTTTTCTAAAGGATAATATATATTTAACAATAATATGTGGTATGTAGTATGATGTGTAATCTATATTTCAGACAATAAAAAGTAGTACTTAGACACGCTTTACTTTCACATTGATTCAACTGTGTGAGTGAGCAGCTGAAGTCTTATAAGCATTTCTTCCGCTTTATCTGGGGCCGAGGCACTTCCCCGTCCACACTTCCTCGAGGGCATACGGGGGATTCCCGAGGCGTTCCCTGGAGAGCGGAGAGACACAGTGCCTCCGGTGGCCTGGGTCTTCCCCGGGGCCTAGTGTCTCCTAATCCGGTGGACACTAAACTTGACTGCAGCCGCCACCTGCTGCTTTCCTTCTGACCAGTAATCCTCCTTTAGTCCATCTGCCGAGACGTTTGGGAGACTTTGGAGATGCACAGTACCTTTTATGTACTCAAAGTCACATTGAAAAATGGGAAACATCACATTGATAATTAGAAAGTACATGGAGAGCACATACCGCACCAACACCTGATCATTTCAGAATTTGACGGGGGTATCACACCATCCATCCCCATGCACACAACATTCAGTTCAATCTGTCCAACAGTTTTGGCACAATCAGATTGAGCATATAATTTAAAATAATAGATGATTTGCTCATTACATGTATGTGTTGTTTATGAGGAATATTGCAAAAGTTTTATATTATTAATTTTGAAAAGAGATATATTTTACTGGCTTTGTTTAATTATTGCTGTTTTACACAATAATAGACAAATGTTTCTCTCCAAAGTCTGATTTATGCTCCACATGGTATTTTTTACTGACAGAGGTCTCTGGACCAAATCTTGAATCTCCGTCAAATGTGATTAATTGCACCAAATTATAATGACCTCAGATTTGAAACTCAGGGTTTAGGATTAGCCCCTCTGTGGTGGGGGAGGTCGTCTCTGTCCTTTGTCTTATTGAATGCTGTTGATGTTGTTAGGGACTTAATTATAATTGCCTGTCCTTTTGAAACATGCAGTTAGTTTTTTCCAGTAGATTAAAACTAAAATATATATATAATTGTTTTTTCTCAAAACAAAAAACACATCACACGAAAACACATCAAACGCACAGCAAAGAACACCAAATTAAATTAAACTGGTAAATAATCTGCATTACGCACTTAAACAACACTTCATACTAATAGTGACTTGGCTGTATGTCCAAATGTGTGGCCGCATTTACATTACGGCAGTAAATCTACAGCAACAAATGTTGTTTTGTGTGATTGTGGGGCTGTAACAGGAGTAACCAGAATGTGTGTGTTGTTGTTAGCTGCTGCTGTGGTGGATGTGTGTGTGCAGGGCCCTCGTGTCTCAGAGGAGGCATGGAGCTACAGCCACTGGCTGTGGAAGGAAAAGGAAATAATAATGAATTGAATATTCAAATAGTATCTTTGTATGTTTCACTAAAAACATAGACAGCAAATGACTTGATTACAAATTACAAGCGTTTTGTTTTGCTCACACGTTGTTCTTGAGAATGGCTCTGAGTGTGGAGTTTGTGATGCCAGGCCTCACGCGAGACAGATCAAAGTTCCTCTTGAGGCAGTCCTTCCTGCTTACACACCTAGTTTTGCCCTGTGGCAAAGCTCAGAGGCAGAGTCTCATTCAACGTTTTTTTTGTTTCCTTGTTTCCTTATTTGCTTGTTTCCTAGTCATCTGCTTAGTTTAGCCATTTCTCTACAAGAAATCCTAAACCCTGAGTCTATAATAAAATTAACGTCAATTTTAGTCCATTTTTTAAAACTCGGGTTTGGGAAACTTTTTGAAGCTCCAACCAGATGAACTAACTGTAATCTTAAATCTGGAACTGTAACTAATATATTGTCATATGCTAGTATGTTTGTCAAAAGCAGGTTGAGGAAAAAGGCAAGAAGCAGAACAGAGAAGCGAGTAGGAAGCATGGTGTAGGAAATGGGAAGCACACATGAGGGGGTGGGGCTTGTTGAGGTGAGCTCGATACCTGAGCGACTCACTGTGGTTTTAGTGCAGAGGAAATCCGAGAACAGAGATACCGTTTCACCTTGTGTCTGGACTGGAGGTTTCTGCGCACTGAAAAGATTGCAAATCTCTTCTTCTGTTTAGCAACTACCTATAGTTTCTCAACAAAACAACAGCAGTGATCCAGAAGTAAACATTTAATACATGAAGCAGCCTGATATTTGAGAGTTATCCCCTGTTTTCTCAGCTGTACCGGTTTCAAACTAAACCTGTTGTACCTGTTTACACCATGACCTGGGCTCAACAGGTTCTTGCTGATCTGGGATTTGTTTGACAACTCTGATGTGTTTGTAGGTGCATTATGTAATAAAAAAACAATAATATAGGCAGAATCTAACTGTCATCTTCTGGCCTAGTTGTGATTCTGTTTATCCTCAAAGACAAACATGAAGTCTTTTAAATCAAACTTTCATCTTTCATATAACTAAAGTGGTTTACAAACTCTCTGTGGTGACGGTCTTGTCAGTTTGTCCCAATTTCAGCCTGATTGTGTTTCATGCTGAGACGCTCTATGGAGGGTATGTGCCACAGCCATTGAGCCGCTTCAGTGTCCCAGATAAACAAACAAGGGCTGTGGCCCCATTAATTGGCAGCAACGCATGGTATTTTATAGACAATCCATGTAGATATTAATGCATCTGTGGTAACGTTAGTGCTTTGAACACAACAGGCCTCTGCCCAACCCTCACAGACAAAGTCCAGTTTTTGCATTACATCAGGTCTGCCTTGGTCACATATCTAACGTCACAGTGTGTTCTTCATTTGTGTTTAGGCTTCACTGGATCTGCTTACATTAATCATTTATGAAATATTCTAGACTCACCAAATGCCAAATGAATAGAATAGTGAATGTGCTATACAGGTATGGTGTTTAAAAACAATATTTTTCATTGACAAAGTTATGTAAATGAGTTTGTACAATTTTGCAAATGTTGCATGTCTTCAGTCTTTGAGTTTAGTTGGGTGACTTCCGGTATTTTCCAGAGTGAATATGTGTGCCTGTGCTATGGCTACCATGAAAATGAGTCCAGGGAACACAGACAATTTGCCTGAATTTGACACAAGGCTGCAACATTACGTCAGTACTTTAACTTTGCACTGGAAGATCCTGGCTCAGGTATAAGAATGGTAAAATAAGTGTGTGTAGCCTCAGTGAAGTATTTACATTACAGCTGGCCTAATAAACAAAACATGAATATTGTATTAGAGTAAATTACATGTATTGTTAACTTAACTTAACTTATTGTTACTAATTTAGTAACTTTAAATCACATTATAAGTCATAATTTAGCAGCTCGACTCTAGCTCCTAATATTTAATTGAATATTTCTGCTGACAGCAGCTGGAGCATTTGTTAGAATGGTAATGAAATGAAAGAGATTCACAATGAAATGAACATCAGCAGCTGAGTTTGTTGTACCACCTGACATTGAAAGTTTTCCACTCTAACTTGGAGAGTTAGAGTGGAACATCCCTATAGGTGAACATATACAAACATGATCGCCTCAGTCTTGAAGAAAAGAGTTGAGTCTGTTGTACTCCAGCTTAGTTGGAATTCAATTTATTTTTTTCTTTGCTTTTCATTCTTGTATAGCCATAAATCACAACAGTAGTTATCTCAGAGGACTCAACAAAACCATTGAAATCGCCGACACGGATCAGAGTGTTTTAGAATGTTAGAGTGTCCTGGATCATCACCACAGTCCTTCTTGTTCGACACTAACTATCCAACAGACCCTCCTGCATCAGAGGAAAACTCTAAAATTCAGTGGAAGAAAAGTGACAAAACGAGGATCAAGGCCACGTGGCTCAAGACTCATATTGTAGAACGAGGACAGGTGCGGTGCAGGACTGAAGCAGCTCCCAGGCGGGGAGGGGGTGCAGCCTATATGGCGGGTCGGGCAGTGCAGTCCGCAGGTGCAGATGGAGGGCCCAGGTTCAGGGGTCCCATCGTTGCGCCATGAAACAAACAATGGTGAATATCAATCAACAGACTACAGTCAAAATCCTAATAATGCAGACAGATAAAGTAGGAAGGAGGAGAGGATAGTGCTCGAGTTACAATACTGGAATGTGTTGAAAATGTCCTTAGACCAGAAACATTTTGTAGAATAAGCAGTAATCAGTTTGCTGCATTAATCAAATTGTTTCATAAAGAAATATTACATCTCATGTCAATGACCCAAAGAGATTACTACTTCCATCTCAAGGGGCTATTCTTACATGGATACATTTATCATATTCCACAAACCTAAATTTGAGGACATTTGAGTTAAAGTGATGACAGATCTGATTATTATGACTGGAATTATCTTATTATTTGTTTCTTATCTTTCCTGCTTTCACAAAATAATGCATGCATTTTGCTTTGTGTCTTGTGTTTTAGTACACTCGGGTCTGGATCCCGGACCCAGACGAGGTGTGGAGGGCAGCGGAGATCACCAAAGACTACAAAGAAGGAGACGCGGCTCTGCACCTCAAACTCGAAGATGAGACGGTGTGTTTTCTGCTTCCTTTTTGTCCAGTCAGTATTTTGACGTTGTGTGTCTGGTTTAGACGCTGGAGTATGCCGTCAGTCCCCCGAAGAACCCTCTCCCGTTCCTACGTAACCCGGACATCCTGGTGGGGGAGAACGACCTCACAGCCCTGAGCTACCTGCACGAGCCGGCTGTTCTGCACAACCTGCGAGTGCGCTTCATCGAGTCCAACCACATCTACACCTACTGTGGTGCGTGTCTGCTGTCACCCAACTAAACACATGAATCATTCATTAAACAAATCTTATTGTTTATAGGAATTGTGCTTGTTGCTATAAACCCTTACGAGCAGCTGCATGTGTATGGAGAGGAGGTCATCGATGCCTACAGCGGCAAAAACATGGGTGACATGGACCCACATATTTTTGCAGTCGCTGAAGAGGCGTACAAGCAAATGGCAAGGTAGAAACACATTATTAACAGTCTCAAAATGTGAATGTGCACTGGTCAATAGGTTGTGTTGTAGTTTCACAATCTTTCATTTTTTCCTGAAACTGTCACAAAGCTCCACATTTTCTTCATCATTATTTATCAACTTTGTTACAATTATTTTCTCATAACGGTATTTAGAAGTGATGACAATATTCAAAAGCATATGCATGGTGTTGGCCAGTAGAGACAACTTTCAGGTATAAGAATTATACGGCAGCTTCGTGAATCTAATCACTATCAAAAAAGAATCTGGAAAACATTTTGCTATTTATTTTTCTTATATGGGTGCCTGCCCATTGATTGATTATTGTATTTAGATTTTTAGGATTTGTATGGCACAATGCACAAATTGATATCTGATATGTAAACACAGCCCTGGATCAATGTTTCATTCAGTTAGAGTATGATTTATTCCGAGGGTAAAATAGGGTAAATGTTGTGGTTATGAGTCCAGGATAGACTTGTAACAGTAATCCTGGACTGTAAATTACTTTCTGAACAGGTATGGCATTAGTTAAATGTGAGTTTGCTGTGTTTTGTATAGAAAATAAATCCATAGTTTCCTGGCAATAGTTGTTTTTGCAATGACTCTATTTAATTATGGTCTTCAGAGAGAAGTTTGAGTCTGATATATTGAGATGCTTTTTAGTAGTGAAAGCGTTTCCCACTTCACCATTGTTGTGTAATCTACTGGCTGGGTGTATCCTATTCTCCATAGAAGTCATTAGCATATTGTGCATTATTCTTTTATTAATTGAGCATTGAAAACCGTATTACTGATGACTAAAGATTGTCCTTCCTACATTGTTGTATTTCTCCCCCTGAAAGGGACTGTTATTGGGATGTAGGCTGTTAATGGCTATGCTCATGTCCACACCATGACACACGCACACTCCCTCTTCTCTTTGTATCAGTAAGAAATCAGGATAACAATAATTACAGTGCAGCCTACGCATCACCTATTGCTCTCAGCTTGTGCATGTGGCAAATGGTTAAACAAAACTAAACCATAGTTAAACACGTAGCCTAAAAGTTTGTATTTTGGTGTGCAGGCCTGAGTATGTGTTGATATTTTCTTGTTATTAAACATAGTTATGTTTGCAGAGATGAGAGAAACCAGTCCATCATTGTAAGTGGTGAGTCTGGAGCTGGAAAGACGGTCTCTGCCAAGTACGCTATGAGGTACTTTGCCACCGTCGGGGGATCTGCAAGTGACACAAACGTGGAGGAGAAAGTTTTAGCTTCCAGTCCAATCATGGAGGTGAAAGTTATATCTCTGTATGAATGTAAAATTATGATGGTAGTAGTAAATACATTTCTCCTTGGTAATGCTCTGTTCTGTTTTTGTTACAGGCTATTGGAAATGCCAAAACGACGCGAAACGACAACAGTAGCCGCTTTGGAAAATACATTCAGATTGGGTTTAGCAAACATTACCGTATCATTGGGGCCAACATGCGAACATATCTCCTCGAGAAGTCCAGAGTAGTTTTTCAGGTAAATTAAAATCATTGAACTAAGACCAGCAGAATGCACTACAGACCTGTTTTGTTAATTAGATATAGATATTTTCTGTTATAGGCTGAGGATGAAAGAAATTACCACATATTCTACCAGTTGTGCGCCTCCTCCAGTTTACAGGAGTTCCAAGATCTCGGACTTGGTGAGTTTACTTCAACTTTTCTGTATCTGAATACAGACCAGCCCTCTTGCACCTCAGAAATCCTGGTGAAGGTGCCAAAATCTAGGCGAGGAGTGTTTTCTGTGGCTGATTGGCCTTCTGTTTCACCAGTGTTTAAAAAGATTGACATATTCCCCCTACAGTTGTATTTATTTAACAATGACAAATCTGTATGTTTTCCAGGGAGTGCGGAAGACTTCACCTACACATCGTTGGGGGAGAATATTTTTATCGAAGGAGTTGATGATGCTGCAGATTTTATAAAGACGAGAGAAGCTTTTACGCTATTGGGTAAAATTATAAATGAATGATTCTTTCTGTTAGAGATGGGCAGTACCACGTTTGTAATGTAGCTAAAGCTTGAATATCAACCGGCAAGTTTTAGATGCATTTTTAGTGAGGATAGGGATAGGATAGATCAAAATACACTGTTTCATTTTTTGTTCCCTATCCCCTAATTGTTCGATGTAAATAGGGTCCATGACATCATATTACAAAAAAAAAAAATACAGCTGGACTTACTTTGTTTAGAAGCTGACGTTTTTTCTACCAACAAGTTTAGTAAGTCCAGCTGTATCTCCATTTCAAATTTGTATTATTACTCACCTGGATGTCTCAACATCTTCACCATATCTTGTAAATATTATATTTATATTTTATATATTAACAAACAGGAACAGAGGGATGAAAAAAATCTTATATATGCTGTCCCTCATTTTTAAATTTTTCACCCATACCCAATCTAGCAACAAATAAGGTTTTTGTTGACCTAGGACAAACTTAAATATACTTAATATTTGTATTGTTTTCATATTCAGTCTATTAATTGTCCTTTTTAAGTGGAAGATATTTAATTGTCCATTTTAAGTGGAAGATATTTTAATAATATTTAAATTAGTTTATTAGTTTTAATTATAGCTCAGTATTTGAAATAAATGTTTGTTTGTGCATTCACAGGTATAAAAGACAGCTATCAAAGTGGCATTTATAAAATCATTGCATCGATCCTTCATCTTGGGAACATTGAGATCTGCTCAGAGAGAGACGGAGACTCCTGCCACATCTCGGTTTGTTTCATTTTTATGTAACGTTCAAGCTCAAGATTGTGGTTATTGCATTATGTCTGTGCTCCTGATCCTCTGTGAAGAAAAACATTATTATGCATAGAAAATATGCATTATTTGTTTAGGGCCATATGGTCACAGATATGACCATTTAGGTTAAACAATAACCTCTCAAAAGTGCTTTTTCTCACAGTTAGTTTTCATTGTATGCATTTTAACACGTTGTTTATGTTATTTCTGCAGAAAGACGACCCGCACCTCAAACATTTCTGCAGACTTCTCGGAGTGGAGCTGCAGCAGATGGAGCACTGGCTCTGTCACCGGAAGTTAGTCACAGCCTCAGAGACCTACGTGAAGAACATGTCCCTGAAGCAGGCCACCAACGCCCGGGACGCCCTCTCCAAACATGTGTACGCTCGCATGTTCGACTGGATCGTAGAACACATCAACAAATCACTGCACACATCCGCCAAACAGCACTCCTTCATTGGTGTCCTGGACATTTATGGGTACGTAGAAAAGTGGGCACTTGTTTGTTTTCGCACGACGCTTATGACTTTCCTTGTTTCTCAGATTTGAAACATTTGAAATCAATAGTTTTGAGCAGTTTTGCATAAATTACGCCAATGAAAAGCTACAACAGCAATTCAACTCGGTGAGTTTCAAAATCAAGTCATGGAAACCAATGTAAATATGTGTTGCTAAAACAATTGTGTCCCTGCAGCATGTGTTCAAGTTGGAGCAGGAGGAGTACATGAAGGAGCTGATCCCCTGGACGCTGATAGATTTCTACGATAACCAGCCGTGCATCGACCTGATCGAAGCTAAACTGGGGATTCTGGATCTGCTCGATGAAGAATGCAAAGTAGGAAAAAGTTCTTAGTTACTTTTGTGAATGACCTGGAGGAAAATACATATTTATATGATTGACATATCAGTGTTTTATTATAGAACAAACTATGTAAATAGAGTGCAACAATAATGTACATTTGTTTGAAATTGAATTACCGGATCTGGTTGTCATTTTAAAAAACAACTGTTACAGCCCGGTTTATGTTTTGGAGTTTCAGTTTGTTCCGCTTCACTTTTGCCCTCAATTTCTATTTAGATAATTTTTTCCTCACTTTTTATAACTGTTTTGATCACAAGTGTATTTCTCCTAATAAAAGAATAAATATTTCTCTTCACATCTTCTCCAGGTGCCAAAAGGAACAGACCAAAACTGGGCTCAGAAATTGTACAAGCAACACGGAAAGAGCGCTCACTTTCAGAAGCCGCGAATGTCCAACACCTCATTCATCATCATTCACTTTGCTGACAAGGTGAGACAACTGCTGTTACGATTTAGCTTTTATGCAAATATCAACTCCTCTTTTACAATGTTCCTCTATTGTACAGTGTTTAGTGGCTTTGGAGAATGGGTCAAATGCAGAGGACATTTCCTACAGGATCAAAAGTTTACCTTAAAGCTGCACTAACTGATTTTATTTTCGTATTCATTATGAAAATGCAATCCATATCCATGCAGTGCTTTGGGATATACGTCCTTTTTGAAGAATAAGTAGCGCAGGTTTGTGCTGTCGAGACATTATATTTCAGATCGAGTTTTTAGGAAACAAGGAAGAGAATATTGTCCGGGTCTCAGATTGTGACCAATCACAGCGGACCGCTGGCCCCCACTTTCTTGAGAAAAGCAACACGTCTCATTAGCACTAACAGTTGAGTTA
>JAPMNZ010951914.1:0-13308 GCA_029875035.1 Pomatoschistus microps | reverse complement strand
CCAGAGGGACCAGAGAGAGACCAAAGAGAGACCAAAGAGAGACCAGAGAGAGACCAGAAAGAGAGGCCAGAGAAAGACCAGAGTGAGAGACCAGAGAGAGACCTCACATATCTCCAGCCTCAGCCCTTCCCTTCAAGCCTCTCCCCGATGCAGGATCCATAGCCTCCGCAGCCTTGATTATGTTCTGCAGTGTCACGGACCCCTCCTCTCTGCACTGAGGAAGGACCCTCTGCTCATGTCTCCGTAAGAGTCCAAACTCCCCCAGCCCCAGTGAGCGCCTACAGGTTTATGTAAAATTCAATAGCACTATCGATTATGAATAAAAGCGGACCAGAGGGAGGTTTTGATGAGGAGCTTGTATCCACTGCTTGAGTATAGGAGNGGTGCGAGGGTAAATAATTCAGTCTAGTTCTTCGGGGAACTGTCAGTCAAGCAGGATTTTTGTTGTCCGGGTTTTGTGCCGGGGTTTTTTGTGTCGCGTTTTGACTGCGTTCTAGAGAGGTGCAAGATACATGCATGGGTAAAACTAGTGAGAGAGAGAGAGAAACCTAATATATAAATTTGAGGTAAATGTGGGAGAGACCAGAGAGAGACTAGAGGAAGAGCAGAGAGAGACCAGAGAAGGAGAGGTCAGAGGAAAAGAGACCAGCGAGAGAGATACCAGAGAGAGAGAGACCAGAGAGAGAGAGATCAGAGAAGGAGAGGTTAGAGAAATACAGACCAGCGCGAGAGAGCGAACAGAGGTGAGGCCAAAGAGAGAGACCAGAGAAGGAGAGCCCAAAGAGAGAGACCAGAGAAAGAGCAGTGAGGGAGACCGGAGCAAGAGGCCAGAGAGAGACACTAGTGCAAGAGCAGACAAGAGACAAAAGAGAGAGAGACCAGAGAGAGGGACTAGTTCGAGTGCAGCGAGAGACCAGAAAAAGAAACCAGAATGAGAGCAGACAGAAACCAGAGAAAGAGAGACCAGAGAGGTACTAGAGAGAGACCAGAGAGAGAGAGAGATCTGAGAGACATAGACCAGAAAAGGACTAGAGAGAGGCCAGATGGAGAGACCAGGGAGAGGCAAGTCAAGTTTATTTGTATAGCAGAATTCATACACAAGGCAACTCATACTGAACAAAACAAGATAGAAACAATCACACAAGGCATTAAAATCGGAGAGAGAGACCTGAGAGGCCAGAGAGAGAGAGAGGCTAGAGGGATAGACCGGAAAGAGACCAGAGAGGACCACAAAAGAGCAGAGAGAGAGACGAGAGTGAGAGCAGAGAGAGGCCAGAGAGAGACTAGAGTGAGACCATAGTTGATGTGCTCCAAAGTAGCAGTATTCTGACGCAACAGTGACTTTGCTGAAGATTACTCGACTCTAAATACAAAAGCTGTGTGTTTAAAGTCCCCCAAACTGGATTTTCTGTATGTTTAAGACCACCGCGCTGGAACTTCAATCCCCCGAAATATCAATTTCACTTGTAAAACGAGCCATCCACCGAGAGAGAGAGTAATGCAGTAGCTATATTTAGAACTCTCGGAGCAGAAATGTGCAGAAAGCTCCTATTCTGGATGAAGCTGCAGCCTCTGATTCTGAGTCCGGAGGCGACAGTGTCCTCAGCGACCACCACAATATTATTTTGTTTTTGTATTTATTCATTCAAACTATTTCCACAGAGACAACGGTTTAGAAGACACCAAAAAAGAGTGAAAAAAAACATATTTGAAAACGTGTTGGTAACTACGCTCCACGGATCAAATGGATGAGATTTGTCTCAGCTAACTTAAACGCAAATAATGCATCTGGATTCTCTGGAGATAAGCAGTGCGGGGCCTGAGTAGTGCTTTGATGGGAGACCGATGTAATAGCAGGAGGGTTTATGGAAAGTGGTGATCCAGGACATATACGGACATTGCTCATTAGCTCCTTATCTGTGTTTCTCTCATTGTGTTTTTATCATTGCATTTCCTGTTTTTGATTCTCTGATCTGTGTTGGCGAATCGACAATGTTTTTTAGTCCACCGAGATAACTGTGATTTAGAGCTGTACAAAAGTAAGATGTATAGAAGCTCGGCTGTCGCAATGTCAATTTTAAACAATATTTAGTGGAATTACTTTGGACATTTTTTTGTCATAATAAAGGATTCCATATGGCTAAATACTTAATTCTATTGTCTAGTTCCTGTCTGCAGTACCTACTTTCAAACCACTCCAGGACACCCTTCGCTGATTTCCTCAAACATTTGGTAGATCCCTTTTGAGTTACTGTATCGACCTGAAGCTTGGACCTGAAATCTAGCTCTTTGGGGAATCTCACTTGGTTTTTAGGCACTTTTACCATCAAACTACATCTCAACCATTTGGTAAAGGCCAATAATAAAAATGATATATATAGAAATAAGAATTGATTCGCTGACCTGTTGTTGGCAAATCCACAACTTTGTAAAGTCCTCCGAGACGACTGCTGTTGTGCTTTGGGGCTATACAAAAATACATTGAATTGGACTGGTTTACTCACAACATTACAAGACAAAAAATCACAGTGGAAATGCATGATGTGGAACTTTTTGACTTCTGAACTAAGACTAGACACCTCTTTGGAATTTTATGATGTCACATGAAGAAGGCCGGTTCACTCATTCATGAACAGTCTTTTACCAAATCTGTTCGGAATAATTCTTCCATCATGGGCCACTGTTATCCAAACAACCCCAAATAAGATATATAATAATTGAATAATGGAGGCCAGTGGGACCAGAGAGAAAAGGACTAGAGAGCGACCTGAGAGGAAGACCAGAGAGAGACCAGCGAGGGAGTAGGGAGAGAGACCGTAGGAAAAGAGACCAGAGAAAGACCAGCGAGGAAGACCAGAAACCAGGTAAAGAGGGAGAAAGAGAGAGAGACCAGAGGTAAAAAACAGAGAGGGAGATGAGAGATACAACAGTTGATGTGTGACAATATTGATGTTGAATTGAGTATTTGTCCTACAGTGGGAAAATGTCAGAATTATTTAGTTTCCAAAGCATACTGAACATTCACCAACTTCTTCCATCACTGGCCCCAATTAAAAAATTCCCGTAAAGCGCCCGACCTTCTGGAAGCGTTGGTGTCTCCAGTATCTCCCCTTCGCCCTGAGACGGAGCCAGATGACTGACAAAAAGACAACAGGACGTCAGACTGAGGCAGCTGTGAGTGACAACCGGCTGCAGCAGCGCTTCACGGAGGCGGAACAGCAGAATACAAAAGACTACAGCCTCTATTCACAATGTGTCACAGCGCACTGTAATCGGAGACTGGTTAAAGGGGACGTAACATGCAGAAAGGACAGAGGTTTTCCTGTCAGGGTGTTTACGAAGCGCTAGCGAAAGCCAAATCCTCCTCCTTCTAATGCAAGTGAAATTGACTGATAAGGAAGCGTGTGATAACCAGCACAAGTGAAAAACCAGAATGAGGAGGTCCTTCTGAAAAGACAGATTCAGTTTATTTGTCATTTGCAATAAAATCACATTGGAATACCTGTGCAAGAGTCCCCAATGTGCACCAGACAAGAGCATACTTAAAAATAGCTTAAAAAGAAAAAGTACAAGAAATAATTGTCACTGTGAAACCAATCAACAAAAGCAGCTTTAATACAATTTGCAAGATCCTTAAAGTGCTTTGTTTGGACTGAGAACAGCTGACAGAAGCTGTTAGCATGTCCAGATGTCTTGCAGCCAACGGAATCTTCTGCCAGAGGGAAGAAGCTGGAGCTTTTCCAGGAGCCAGAGGAGTCATTGATTATCAAGAAGAACTTATAGAACAGACAGCTCAAAGTCCTATTTCAGAGTGGAGCTCCTCTCTCTGGTCTCTCTGTCTCTGGTCTCTCTGTCTCTGGTCTCTCTGTCTCTGGTCTCTCTCTCTGGTCTCTCTCTCTGGTTTCTCCCTCTGGTCTCTCTCTCTGGTTTCTATCTCTGGTCCCTCTCTCTGGTTTCTCTGTGACACCTCGCTGGTCTCTCTCTCTGGTCTCTCTCTCTGGTTTCTCTGTGACCTCTCTCGGGTCTTTCTCATTGGTTTCTCTGGTCCCTCTAATTTCTATCCCTCTCTGGTTTCTCTGTGACCTCGCTATGGTCTCTCTCGTTGGTTACTCTGGTCCCTCTATGTTCTCTCTCTCTCTGGTCTTTCTGGTTTCTCTGCTCTCCCTCTGGTCTCTCACTAACCTCTCTGGTTTCTCTCTGATCTCTCGCTCTGGTGTCTGATGCAGCGATATTAGTGAAACAGAAACTTGGTTGTGAATTAACTACATTTAATTCAAGTACATTGTATCCTTAGACCCTCCTGCATTGGCAAAGAAAGACTCTAAAACCCAGTGGGACATCGTAAAAGTGACCAGTCTCTGATAAACTAGACTTTAACCAAATACATATGTAACGAACGCGACACCAGCTGTTGCTTTTACACAGAAAACATAGCACTATAGTTTACAATCCGGTCCCTTTCATACCAGCCAATCCCCAAACACCTGAAATCTGCCAGTGACCTTTCTCTTAGATTGAGTGTGTTTTGAAGCCATTTGTTGTGCGTCCAGACAGTCTTCAAAGCCTGATCGCTCCAGCTCCTCGTATTTTATATCTGCTCTTTTTGTTGAGATTTCTTTGCCCTTTCTCACTATTTCTATAAAGCACTTGGTCATGAAAACTTCTGGGACTGTTGCTGAGATGAGGAACGCCTTAGATCTAAAATGAAAAGTATGAATCTTGTCTTTCAATTCCATTCAGTGAATTTGTGTATAGCCCTAAATCACAGCAGCAAAGATGTTGATTCGCCAACGAAGATCAGAGAATGAAACAGTTCGAACAAAGGAAATGCAATAATAACAGACTCATAGGAGCCATTGGTCCATAAATGTTTATAAATGTTAATTAATGACCATAAATGTCTCGGATTATCACTGTTCTTAGCAACTAACCTTATACACATATCCCAGACGTCTCAGACAATGTTGTACTAGTTCTAACCTATATATATATATATATATATTATTATAATCTTGAAGGCAAAAGGATAGATGCAAGGATAGATGCAAAAACACGTTTCAAAATACAGTTTTCATCAGGTCTTGTGAGAAATAGCCGGGTGCATAACCACAAGAGCAAGTCATCAGTCTTCTGACATACATGAAGAAAGAAACCAAATAAATAATAATAATGAAAAAAATAAAAATAACTATGAAATAAAGGTAAAATAAAAGAGCTGCACCCATCCACAGAGCACCAGAGCAAACAACATAGTTCTAAAAACAGTAACAATCAAGGATGAGACGCCCCGTGTAAGGCCTTAGTGGGAAATCAATACTCATTACATACGTATAGCACATATTATATTATAATCAGATTTATGAATAGGAAGCAAAGTCCAGTTCTTCGTTCAGACCAGGGAAACATGTGGCTCTGAGGGCTTGAATCCAGAGGGTTTCACAATGTTAAAGTTTTTTTACTCTGTCTCCTCCCGGGAGCTTTGGGAAACAGTTTCAATAACCAAAGCCCTCTGAGAGTTCGGACCAACACGTCTCCAGCCTCCTTGTAATGTTTTGCCATCGGATAGTTCAGATTTTGAGTGCAGATGGCGTATTTATGCTCTGCCAAGCGTTCCCTGAATTTGGGTTTAGTCCTGATGTAAAAACAGCCACATTCATATTTATGTATTTAACATTTTTGATGTTACAGTTTGTAAAGCTTTTGCAAATGTGACTTTTATTTGTGAAAATGTCAGTGAAGGTGTCAAGTCCTGTGTATACTTGCGCAGAGCTGAGCATACGTTGGCCCTCGTGACGTCACCTGGAGTCACATGACCAACGCAACGATTAAGTACGCAGCCAGCAGCGCAGAGAAAGTGCACTGTGATTGGTCCGTGTGTGATCACTTTTTGGATGGAAGCATGGAGCGGCTGCAGAACTTGAGGGCAAACTGCTTCGTGCTTCGAAAGAACCGAAGGAAAAGCAGTTTGGGCTCATGGCTCAGAGCCTGATTTACGCGGAGCCCGTGGATCAGAGTTCTGTAGTATATCGAATGTTTTTAAACTGTACAGTCGATTCTTTTGCACTGTTCCTGTCTTTGTTTGAATCTGCACTCGTAGCTTATTGCGTCTGTTTGGTCTCAGATATTTACCACTTGGTAATTTGCTGTTTGTGCTGAATACACTTTGATAATAACTATATGTTTCCATCAAGAAGTGGGTCTTTAGTCACAGCATCACAGTTAAATTAGTTATTTAACAATGATTATAGAACTATTACATAAACCTACGCCTAGAAACACATTTAATGACCTCAAACAGCTTGGTTCGCTAATGTTTTTGTTCTGAAGAGGAGAAAGAAGCAGCGTCAATGAGCAGCTTTGGATTCCCAGGCAACTCCTGTGAGATTGCCGTCATGTGGTTGGCTATGGGATTATAACATTCTCTTCAAAACTACGGAGAGGGGTACGCCCGAGAGTACGGCTGCGTGTGGCTGCGTGGATCCAGCGCAAACGCCAACGCGATCAGTGATGCCTAAGTATACACAAGGCTTCAGTTTGTTTAATGTTGTTGTTGATGTTGTTGCCGTTTCCTCATTTGTAGGTGCCCTGTTTTTGGGGGCCACGTTGTGCATGTTTATATTGTCTCAAATTGTCTTTGCGCACACGAGCTGCATGCAAACCATAGACTGTAAACAAACGTAGTGAAACCTATTTCCTCAAATGTATTCAAAATTGTCGCAAGTGGCCCCTCCCACAGGAAAATGTAAAAAAACGTATTTATGTTTCATGTTTATCAGCTTCATGAAACGAGTGCATTCAAAAGTCCACAGCAGCTAAACTAGACAGGTCCAGAACAAATACTCCCCTCAACATTGATACACATCTGGAAAGTAGCATTGAGCCAAGAGTCAGCTTTTGGACCATCCTGTAAAGCCGTTTTAGAGAGGATAAAAGACGTCATAATAATTAAGATGTGCATTCAATGGATATTTCTGCTATTTTGATACAACACCGCCTGCAAGGAGTGATATTGCAAGCATGTAAGCGCACATGCTCATGGTCCTTTTGGAGCTGAGACCAGTCCCCACTGATGTAAACCTGACTGCTATACTTGATGATGCATCTTGTGTTGTATGCTCCTCATTCCTACTGTTCTCAATTCAATTAATTTTTGTATCTCCCTAAATCACAGCAGCAGATATTGCTGCGGACTTTACAAAGCTGTTCGCCAATATAGATCAGATAATCAAACAGTTCAAACACAGACAATGCAATGATAAAAAAAACTCATAGAGCCATTGGTCAAAAGCAATGTACATAAATGTTGTTGAACGTGGAGTGTTCTGGATCATCACCACTGTCCTTAGACCCTCCTGTGGACCCTCCCTCTGGGAGGATCCACAAATATTTTGTTACTTGCGAGGCAACACTGGAATTTCCCCACTATGGAACGAATAAAGGACTAGAGGATCTCTTCATCTTAAACAATTACAGTATTTGCTTCCCTCAAAAAAGAGTCAATGTTTAATAAAATCTTGGACCAGTTTTTGCTCCCATTGTGTTGATCCTGTTCCTTTGTCTGGAAGTTAAGGTAGTTACTCTTTATGGCGGAGGGTGCGGCGTGTCGGCGCTGATCCGTGCAATCCATCCGGGTTCAGGTGGGGTTAATGTGAAGCCGCTAGTCCGTATCGTAGCACAGGTCTTTTTAAAGCAATCCCATAATCCCAAACAACCCAATTACCACAACACATAACATCGACCTCTGCTTTGTTTAGCTCGAACACACACCATCATACATGCACCGTCTGTGTGTGATCAAGAACACACACCATCATACATGCACCGTCTGTGTGTGATCAAGAACACACACATCACACATGTACCGTCTGTGTGTGATCAAGAACACACACCATCACACATGCACCGTCTGTGTGTGATCAAGAACACACACCATCACACATGCACCGTCTGTGTGTGATCAAGAACACACACCATCATACATGCACCGTCTGTGTGTGATCAAGAACACACACCATCATACATGCACCGTCTGCATATGGACCATAACACACACCATCATACATGCACCTTCCACTGAGATGTTTCTGCCCTGGAGCAAAACGAGTGTTTACCCCAGAGATATATTTAACAGCACGTTTAATACAGATGGACACACTTTAATTCAATTCAATGTAGATTTGTTTTGCCCTATTTCACACGAGCAAAGAGGGCTTTACTATGTTGTTGACCATTGCCCATGAATGTTACAAAATGCCTCGTATCGTGACTGACTTTAGACTCCCCTGCTTCGTTAAGGATCGCCTTCAAAGATCAGGGGTGAGCCTATTGAGAGAGAGAGAGTCGGTAATACAGGCTGTAGATCCCGGACGCATTCAGACTAGAGAGAGACCAGAGTGACCAGAGAGAGACCAGAGACACAAGAGAGAAAGCAGAGTGAGACCAGAGGGACTAGAGTGACCAGAGAGAGAACAGAGAGGGACCAGAGACACAGCAAGAATCGACTAGAGAGTGACCAGAGAGCGGACAGAGAGAGACCAGAGTGAGACCAGAGAGAGACCAGAGTGAGACCAGAGAGAGACCAGAGAGGGACCAGAGAGAGTTCAGAGAGATAGTAGAGAGAGATCAGAGAGGGACATTAGCCAATACCATGGGGCCCTGATAAAGAAGACCATAGTGAAGAGAGATTTTGATATTGCAAGATAGTGAGCAGAAGTAAAAACCAGAATAAGTCTGGGTGAAGATGTGACGCTAGAGGTGAAAGGTTCAAAGGCCCGCGAGGACAAACCAGTGGCAGATAACAGACGATTGAAGCAGAAACAATAAAATGGCCCAATTTCCCATAATCCCCTCCAGTTGTCAGTAAGTGCCCAGTGAGCGATTGGAGCCGCGGGCCGCCATGTTCCCATTTCTTCTGCTTTGAGCTTGTGGTGTAGATAACGCTGGAGTGTGTGTGTGTGTGTGTGTGTGTGTGTGTGTGTGTGTGTGTGTGTGTGCGTGTGCGTGTGCGTGTGTGAGAGTGCGTGCGTGCGTGTGTGCGTGTGTGTGTGAGAGTGTGTGTGTGCGTGTGTGTGTGAGAGAGTCTGAATCCAAAATTCAGGGAGACAATACTGGAAAGTCAAGGGCAAAGGTTGCTTTAGTGTGAGTCTATGGCCTGCAGATTTCACCAAAGATATTTTTTATTTGGTTGTACTGTGAAACTATGGTCCTGAATTAGCAAAAATGGTAGTAAGTGGTTGGCCTGTAAGAGATAATCAATGATGCAAGGAATTCCACACCAGAGACTGAAATGGGAGTTTAAGGAAGTCCTTAATGAGTGGACCGAAGTGTGGAACATCTCTGTGTAAAACTAAAATTATACAGGGTATTTATAGCATTTGTTTGTGTCTCCTTTAGTAGTGAAACAGAACAGTTTGACTAATTAACAAATAGAAACATTGGTATATAATGTGACCAGAGAGAGAAAGGAGAGACCAGAGAAAGAAGAGGGACCAGAGAGAGAGAAGAGAGAGCAGGGAGAGACCAGAAAGAGAGAAGAGAGAGACCAGAAAGAGAGAAGAGAGAGACCAAGAGAGAGCGGAAGGAACAAAGAGAGAGAATCGAGAGGAAAGAAAGAAGGGAGAGAGCAGAGAGAGACCAGCGAGAGATGAGAGGGACCTGAGTGAATAGCACTCTTGCTTCTCAGCAAGAAGGTCCGGGGTTCGAAACCCCGTCGTAACAAGGCCTTTCTGAGTGGAGATAAGAGGAGGCGTCAGGAAAGCGGTAGAAGCTTTAAGAGAGTAAATACGTTTGTCATAGGTGTTTAGAAGTGACACATTTTCACCACTTTGTTGAAAGAACGAGGATTTTCTCACATCACAAGAGCCCTCTGAGTGTGAGACTGAAGTGTAAGATCCATTGTGCAAAGAATCAAACTGTCTTTTTCTGCAGAAATGTATAAGTGTCTGTGGCATTAAAATGTTGTCAACATGTACATGTACATATAGGAAGACCCGGTGTTTGGTCCTGCACCGCACAGCCTCAGTCCTTGTTCTACAGCCTGTCTGTTTGGAGTTTTTCGCTTTTTTCCCACTGGGTTTGATGAGTTGTCCGTTGCTGATGCAGAGAGTCTAAGGACATTCCGATGTAGATTAATTATACTTTAATACCCTCTTTTTCCCTCTGAACTTTTGTCCTTCATTGCTCCCTCAGGAGCGAGGGTCAACATAGTAACAAGGGCCCATCTCCAGATGTTGATGCTCTTTGGTCAAGACCAGAGATGGTGGATTTTGTCTATAGCCACGTTTCCACCGTAGCTATAGACAAAGTTGGTAAAAGGAGCGGGGTGGAGCTTCTACAGGAACCGTCCTCTCCCTCGGTCTCCGTGGCCGTATCTCCACTGCAGCGTAGGACCACTGGGCGACGTCAGTTTTGATACGCGAAATTCATTACATCAAACCCATTTGTTTATTTTAAGGTCGTAACCGCTCTGGTTGTCGTGGTCTTTGAGTTTTTTATAGTCCTGCTTCAGTTTTATATATACTTTTCACGGGTAAAACATGGTTCCATTTATTTACTAGTGTAAACTATAGCGTAAACGACTTAACGTGTTTGAGTGGTAACATTTAAACAAACACAACTTGGTTATGAAAATGAAGGAATTATTTTAGCGGTGCCCCGGGTATTGCTGGCTTGTTAGCACAAAGACTCTTAAATGGTTTGAACACCACAATGAAAAAATTGTAGAGCCGTAAATCACAGCAGTCGTTTTAGGGATGTACAAATCAATTCGCCAACACAGATCAGAGAATCAAACACAGGACATGTGATGATATAAACACATGGAGCCGTTGGTCCATAGGGGGCTCTGGCAGTCCTTAAATGTTTAAGGACTGCCAGAGCTGTCGACGTTCACCGAAAGGGTCTGTGTGGAGTTTGCATGTTCTCCTTGTGTCTGTGTAGATTTCCTCTGGGTGCTTTTGCACTAAAAACATTCAAATTCAAGCTGTGAATGAAAACAAGCCTAGAGCAATAATTCTATGTATTTCCAACAGAAGCAGTTCATTAATACACACTGTGCCAAACATAAAAATATAAGAGTTCTCACCGGAGCTTTAACAGTTCCATCTGTAACCTGAACCTCGGCCTCCTCTCTGATCCACAGATTATAGACTTTCATCGAAGAAACAGAAATTGTTAAGACTACACCAGATCTTTATTCCCACAATCCAATAGAACCCAGCAGTTTCTTTGTCTCTTGTGAACAGTTCCTGTCTGGTTTTAATGCAGTTACAGACTTTGCTCTCAGTGATGGATGAGTTCCTCCTCAAAGATAGCGTTAGCTTTGATTACAGACACAAATTGAAAGGTAATGATTCAAAAAGAGAATGAGTGAAAACTTTTCTTTATGCACAAAATAAGTTAGGGTTGTTGATGGATTGTTTTAATAGAAGAGAGTATTGATTACAGTCTCAGACGAGGATCAGGGAGTTGGAATGTGCTTGTGGGAAACAAACATAAATGAGTATGTTTTTAAATGCTATCAAACACACACTTTTAATGATAATAATAATAAGGCATTGGTTTTATACAGTGCTGTTTGGACTCTCAAAGACGCTTCACATGTCATTATCATTTCACACCAAACACAGTGGTGATTAACTACTACTGAGGCCACAGTTGCCCTGGGGCACACTGACAGAAGTGAGGAAACCCTCCCATCACCAACAACCATTCACACACACACCAGACTCCTTCTAATGTGGGTGCAGTGTCTTGCTTAAAGACAAAACCACAGTTTGGTACTAAACAGTCGCAGCCGCTTCACCGTGGCACCTTTTGTTCCCAGAAGTCTCCCATCACAGTACTAACCAGGCCCTGCTTAGCTTCAGAGGTCTGATAGAATCTGAAACATGGAGGTATGGCCACAATATTTCAAAATGGTTTAAAGCTAGAAGGACAGTGAAGTATCAAATAATGTATATTAACTATTGCATTGACATCAGATATATAATGTTTATTTTGTCATATTCTTAGAGGTTGCTAATCTGGAATTTCGGCAATCAATGACGGCCAATCCTGATATGGGTCATTCGTACCTGGATTTGAAAAAAAGGCAATATCTCAATACAAACACGAGGATCGCAGAGAGAACTAAACCCCAGACTTTTAAACCCCAAATTGGCAATATGGCTAAAAGAGTTTACTTTTCAATGTAAGTCAATTGGAGGCAAAGTTAGAGTTGTAGTTGGAGCTAGGAGGTTAGCATTGTCCGTCTGTTTAGTCTGCGCTCAATAACCTGATTCACTACTATGGGTTTACTCATTCTAGAAAGTGAAAAACAATGGGGAGAAAAACCCTGCTTCAAAATCGATCAAAACATTCACTTTTTTTCCGCACGGCATGAAGCTGTTGTCTCGGAGTTAATCACATTAGCAGTGTTCACGTTCAGACGATGTTGTTCAAAATGGCCGCCTGTCAATCGAGCTGTCAGCCGTCACAAAGCAGCGCAGTCCTGACAGCGGAGACAGCTCTCACATACAATGCACGGCTCTATGAATGCGCAAGAGGGTGTAACAGCAGCAGCAGCAGCAGAATGAGCAGTGGTTCGGATCTCTTAATGATATGAAAGTGTACAGTAGTAGTCAGAGATGCACATAAGACCCTGACTCTCTAGTCCAAGTCTCTGCCCTGGAGTCCAAGTCACATCCAAGTCACATCCAAGTCAGGTCACACAATGCATTAACATCATAATTAATCCTTCAGTTGTATGCACAGCTAAATGAGTCTGTTTTTAACCTGTATTTGAACATTGTCAGAGAACAAGCCTGTCTCACATTTCCAGGATTTTAGCTGCATAAATGTGAAACGCTGCCTCCCCATGACTCTGGGCACCAGCAGGAGGCCAAGTCCCTGTGCTCCTCAGAATTCGAGTTGGCTCATATGGCACTACCAAGACGCAGATGTACTTTGGTACGAGGCCATGGAGAGACTTGTAAATAACAGAGCTGCTTTAAAGTCTATTCTGTGAGCCACGAGAAGCAGAGACCTGAGACCGGGGCTAATGTGATGGTACTTCCTGGTTTTAGACATGATTCCAGCTGCAGCATTTTGAATTTACTGCAGATGTTTTGTCGCTCGTTTGCAGAGACCAGTGAGCAGCTGCTACAGAAGTCCAACCACAGGAGACAAATGCAGAAGAATCTCAGAGTTTCAGTAGAAGCTTTTAACATTCTTCCCATTCACCTGCAGCATCTCCCCTCATAACGTGGGGCTCCTCTCCAAAATGGCCGCCCGTCCGTCATCTGTCAGCCTCTACAAAGCGCCTCAAAC
>JAPMNZ010951894.1:0-12300 GCA_029875035.1 Pomatoschistus microps | reverse complement strand
AGGATAAAGACCGGTGACCAACTCATTTTCTGGCTCAAATAGAATTTAAAAATGGGAGGAGCCTAGTGAGGAGGTTACGCTGATTATGATAAAAAATGTATTGTTAAGTATTGTATTTTTATGTCACTGACACAATGCTTATGTCAGACATTCTCTGGAGGGTGGGCACATACAGGCATAACGTCATATTGTAAAGGCCAGATCCATTTCCTTGCAGTTACCATTTATTTCAGTTTCTTTTTAATTTTCTTTGTATTTGATGAACAGAAATGAGGGAAACATGAAGCCATAACATAATCGTATATTTTCTTTGCGTAGAGTTTTTCATAGGCCATCTTTAACTTCTCTGGAAATCATTTTTAACTTTTTACATCATGAGTATATTTTGAGAACATTTATTATTTGATGAATGGGTTTTGATACTCTTTTTTTTGGATGTCTTGCCCAGGTCTGAATTTGCAAGATGATTATAAGGCTTACACCAAGAAAATAAACAGCACATTTCGGTCATTCTTAGCCATACTGAACGCTCTACAGCCAAAACGCTCACTGTACTGTAGTAAAGCAAATGTACAGACAAGAAATACTGAGGCCCAATATATACTGTACGATGTCATCCATGAGTGATAGTGAAGTCGATGTTGTAATTATCGTGACAAGCCGATGAGCAGGACTAACAATCGATCAACAGGACATTACCGTTCCGAGCCTTGACATTTGCCCGTTGCTGTAACTACTGTCTATTGTTCCATCGCATGCTTATACATAAATACCCTTCTTTCCTCTTCAAATACCACTGCCTTATCCTTTATATTTTTCAGAAATGTCACCCAAAATAAAATAAAAAATGCTTATTGTTATGTGTGTGTTTAATGCTGATAAGCTTGTGTTCAACGACAGGTAATAACTGGCATCAGACCCTCTCTCAAATGGCAATGTCAGAAATCAGATTTACCTCTGCAACTCCAACTCTTTCTTGTCATTCTTGTAATAGCAATTGGTTCTTTTGGCATAATATTTTTCTTGAGTTGCATCTTGATCCCCCGTCTATACACTCAAATTGAAATGACAGTGTGTATCTTACCTCATAGCACATGTATGCAGAAAGGCAAACCATGGCAAAATTGTAAACTATCAGCACTGGTTTTATCTTGACTGGGCTTCTATTTAACATGAGTTTCGGCCCAGACCATGAAATTATCAAATATCCAAGACAGATGCAGGTGATGGGCAGTGGAGTGTAGACCAGAAGCCATTTGTCTGTCCTCTTGTCTAGACAGAGATAAGATGAGAAGGGACATAATAGCACTCTTGGGTATAACAACATCACAACTCAAAGCAATTGACAAACCCTTCAAAACATACCTCCATTTTCTAGAATCCCTTGATATAACACTTGGAGTTTTTGCCAAGTGGTATCTCCATCCTAGAATTGACACCACAAGAACTGCTATTAGTTTTCTGAGTGCGCAGTACACTCACAATATCTTTCTCTTCAACGTATCAATCACTGACAGAAGAAAAGTCATATCTCTGTAATCACAACAACAAAAAGTTCAGAAAAGATGCAACAAACCCCCACTGACAAAGATGGATTAAGATTTAAGGATTATTCTCACTAATCCAGACGCATCTCCTGGTGATAGATGATAACTAATAAGGCGCCTGTTTGATGGCTGCAGGAGGGGGGGTAGAGAGTGGAAAGAGTAATAGCGCCCTCTAGTGAAACAAATTCGCCTGTGACTGATGGAATGGGTAAGTTTATTGTATTATTAAAATCGACTACATGGACATACTTTAAGAATCTTATGGCAAAGTTACAAAACAATTGGAAAATCAAATTAATACGTGCTAGTATCATTTTTATAGTTTAAAATAACAATAATACATTAATAATAAACATAATTATCACAAAATCATCATTAATTTATCACATGAAGTAGTATTTTGTGTATTTTTTTGTGTGTGTAATGATTATATTTCTACATCCCCTTTCTAATGTGGTCCACCTCTTTCTAGAATGGAAGAGGGTGGATACCTTTTATCAGATACCAAAACACCGGCTACTTTGTGAACTAAAAGCATTGTTTGAGATAATCTGATACACTAGAGACTAGCAAAGGAAGCCCCACACTTTGAATCTCCTCTGTTAATGAAGCAGAATAAGTATAATCCTAACAATAAGCCGTATAATGAAATGGCACCTTCCGAGTTCACGTTATTAAATCACCAAACAAAAATAGACTGCAATGGTACAAGATCAACTGCAATATCCCAATGACATGCAGTGTAAAACTACATAATAAATGATAATGTAAATAGACCTACCATCCTGTAGTCAACCACAAGTCCAACCTGTTGTCTTTCAGGGACATGCCATATGCTGTGTAGAAGATCAAGTACTCAATGATAAATCCTATTGGCCAGGAGGGGAGCGTTGGAGGTTCACCGTGGAATTACATGTGATAGCAAAACATTCAAAGCAGTGCCAGGTTTTACACAAATCCTGTGACAACTTTTATGAATTTGAACTAGATGCAGCGGTTTGTACTCTGCAGGTGTCATGTATATTATGTTTATTGTAATGTTGGTGTCCCTCTATGTCCAGGACACTCAATGAATTTCATCCTAGTTAAATAAAGGTCAAAGAAAAACATTAAAACAAAAGTATTATGGTATTGGTGATATTTCAGGTGCCAAGTGAACAGGTTTACACAGTGACTCTGTGGTCTAAATATGTAAATATAAAACACAAATAATACATTTCTAAAAAGATCCTTGTACTGTAAACATAGAATAATCCAATGCTTGTGTGATGTTAAAACACAATTATTACAATATATGTTATGCCTGGTTTGCACTCTTATAGGTCTAGATTATTAATACAAGTATCAAGCAGAAGTGAGTGAACAAAAACATAGATTAGAATCCACTCGCTCGGTCTGGTTGGTGATGAGTTGGTACTTGTCCAAATACATCCATCCACTGCTCCCTGGTATCAGGTTTTCACAGAAGGTTTCATTCACTGGACATATCTACTTCTCGTCACCAATCAGAAGCAAGAAGCCCCTAATACTAGACTTATTTCACTTCATCCATCCAGACAACAAATAGAGAGAAAAAAGACAGTATGTCCAACCCCACCAGACAATCTCTATATACGTGAAACAAGCATTTTACTTGAAACTAGTGTCACTTTAGGTCTACTTCTTTTGCTGAGACAATGTAGGATCTGTTTGGTTATGGTCCGCGGCCGGTTGTGGGTGGTGGTGGTGGTGGTGGTGATGGTTGTGATGGTTGTGGTTGTGGTGGTGGTGATGGTTGTGGTTGTGGTGGTGGTGGTTGTGGTTGTGGTGGTGGTGGTGGTGGTTGTGATGGTTGTGGGTGGTGGTGGTGGTGGTGGTGGTGGTGATGGTTGTGATGACTGTGGTGGTGGTTGTGGTGATGGTTGTGATGGTTGTGGTGGTGGTGTGTAGAAGCTTGTGAAGTTTCCGTATTCTCCACTGTAGGTGCTATAGTCACATTTGTCGTCTGGTTGAGCTGTGATGAGCCATTGTTTGTGAAACCACTCCCAAACGTGGTATGGTTAGCATGAGCCTGTAAGAAAATCAATGATATAAATATTAATGATGTAAGAAAATGTAGGGAAACGTTTTGTTCTGGATTAAGGAACTCTTCTAGAAAATCTACTACTTTGGCTTGTGAAGGATTTCCTTTATAATTAGGACATTTTCTTGAAACAAATTGTAAATGTAATGCCTCTATTAGACCACTAAGAGTGCATAATAATATCAAGGCAATAAGGGGATACTTATTCATTCACTATATTAGTTATAATTGTAATGACGTTTGCATGTTGTTTCAGTCTCATTCTATTGTGACTGAAATGGATTGTTCAGTCACAATAGAGCGAATTGTTTTCTTCCTACATTCAAGTTAACCACATCTGTCCACATTGTTATAGAAATGTACTTTTTCTGTTTGCTATTTATTTAAAAGAAAAGTTGACTTACTGTGCAGTTGCAAATATCTTTAAAATAAGTAGCTCTTATTGCAGCCTCCACATAGGGGTGACTCAGTAAACTGTAGGGCAGGACTACATGGAAAGTCAGAAAACCACATCTAGAACAAGACACAGATGTGACATGAAGAAACATAAACATATATTTTTACTTTATAATAAAAGGTTTCAAGAAATGTACATTTGTGAGATCTTTTACGTAATTACCTGTCATAGACCAGAAAATCATCTTTGTCCCCATCCAGGATCTCCCACACGTCATTTTGTAACGGTGCTTGTTGGTACACGGGGACTCCAGGGGGCGCTCTCCTCTTCAGCTCCCAGTACATGGCTCTGGACATGGCCCTTTGCTCATTCACGATCATGAAGGACACTCCAGTCATGTTGTTGCGCTTTAGCCTCTCCTGCAGCTGGCCAATACTACAAGAAATCAATCCCAAAAAGTTATACATCATCGCATTTGCCAAGGTTTGCCTCTTATCGGGGGTTTAGTAAGGTAAAGATAAAGGTGCACTTTAATAATCCCCATAGGGCAACTCATCCTCTGCATTTGACCCATCCTGATGCTGCTAAGGCTTACGTCAGGAGCAGTGGTCGCTGCAGTACAGTGCCCGAAACCCATCTCCAGATTTTGATGCTCGCCTTGATAAGGACTAGCAGAGATTCAGGATTCTACCTCGTTTGTGTGTTTTTAGTGGTAGGGGAAACCGGAGCACCTGGAGGAAACTTACGCAGGCACTGGGAGAACATGCAAACTACACTCTGTTCCGTCCGAGATTCCCTCTTGATGAGAGTGCTATCCACTCAGCTACCATATAACAGTTGAATTTTTTTAATCACTTCCATTTCTTTTCGTTTCAAAATACGAAAAGAAATGGAAGTGATTAAAAAAATTGAAAAAAAGCCAACTGTCTATTATTGATGGAGGCAGCTCATGCCGCCTTTGGAACTGACTCTTTGGTTCCATAACCAAACCATATGACGCTCAAACTGTATTAGCAGCATGGCACTTTCCATATAGGCCAAGCTTGTGCAACTCAACAATCAGACCTTAGTTTATTGAGGTCACAGCCTAAAATTCAATGAGAAAGATCTTAGTATATATTGATTTATATAATATAGATTAGAAGTTTTCATTTAGCTTTAGTCTCAGTTTGTAGTCTTTGTCAATCAGCTGCAATAAACCTGACCAGTAATTTGAAGAGACATACATGCCAATTTTAAGCAAGAGCAGAGCTAAAATTAGTTTCACTATTGACCTGCTTTATGGTGAAACATAATTCATGTAATGTGTTGCTTAGTTACTATTTTACAAAGATTGAGATGAAAAGTGCAGTTGTTACTTGGCCGCCTGCTGCAGACAGAGCTGTCAGCTGGCCTTCAGGAGGGCCACCACCACCACGTCTCCCTCCAGCTCCTTCATGGGTGTTTGGCCTTTGATGTCCCAGTAGGGGGCAGCCTTGCAGATCCTGGAGGCATCATTGTCCCCCTCCACCAGCAGCGTCACATGAGAGGCCCAGAGCACAGTTGGCAGGGCCAGACACCACAGACACAAAGATGAGAGCGCGCTCATTGTCCCTTGTTGGGATCCTATAAATAAAGATAAAACATCAGTGACAAAAGGGCTGTCTCTTCTCCGAAATCTCCAGCGATGCTTTTGACAATGGGATTAGTCCAGTGCCTTTATCAAGAGGTGAATGGTCACAGGCACTGATTCCAAAATAATGAACAAACGAAAAACAGCTATTGTGTGTCGCAACAGAGATATTGGTAAAAAGATTTTTTTTTTTAATTGTCAATATGCAACAAGAATTAAAGTGTAAGAAAACCAACTTGCGTACATACATACAAAGGTGAGAAAATGACTAACTCAAATGTGCAAAGTGGGTGAGGAATGCTGCAAAGATTCATAATGATTCAGTACAATACAAAGCACTAGCGTTGATAGTGAAATGTTCTACTTGCCTCCCTCTGCTCCCAGTGTCCCAGTTGAGAGACTGATGTGCGGTGGTTTTTAAAGGCTTTGTCAATGATTAAGCACTTCCCCCAAACCAAACAGAGATTGGGACCATGAGGAAGAGGATGGGGAGTGTGACATTTTTTGTTTCCCCCCCCCACAACATTTCTATATGATCTTTAAGATATTTTTGTAATACAACAAAAAAGAATCAATAGTATACATGTGTACATACTTGTTTTCAGGCTTTCATGTTTTAGAGTTTTCGAATGAAGGCAGTGTACTCATCGGGGGGGAAAAAAATCAATTGAACTCACAAGAAGGAGATCAAAGTGCTGTTTTAGTTGGTTAAGCACACACATTTTATTTGAGGAATTTTAGCAAGGTTGTAAACATGAAACATGTTCTTCTATACGCATTACACTCCGAAGGGGAATAAAAAGAAACATGCATGTGTATATTATCAATTTTTTGATAAAAGGTTACACAGTGGGTCTAGATTTTTGTGATAAAATATACATGTAATCTTTATTTAAAATCTGTTTCTGAAATTTTAAAATCAGTGACTGAAATCTATCGCTATTTAAGGTTTTCCTTTTTTAAAACAATCAATACATGAGGGACATCAATGACCAAAACTGACGTGACAACTCCACATTAACATTTTGCAAACCATATCCAGATGTGTTCCAGAATATAAGGACAGGAGATAATTGCTGTTCAAAATCTAAACTTTCCTGCTGTAAGTATACATCTGAAAGTTATCATAGCCTTTGTTACATAGTCCAGTCAGTGTGGATACAATCTCAAAACTAATGAGTTCAATTTAGAATGCTTTTTAATGTTATAAAAGCTTGTACTCTGGTCAATTGAACTGAATTGGTCAGAGTGAATGACAGAACTGGTATGGCAGGCAGTCTTTTTGTGTAACCGTCATCGGTTTGCCATCGCATCCAGTTGACAAATATGGATAATGTAAATTAGGACTAGCTTGAAGTGAAATAAGTAATGTCTGGAATAAAAATTGAGAGTAAACATTAACAGTTTTAACGCACTTCTCCTTACATGCAGGTTGCAGAGATGATGTACTCCTGAAATTTACTTACATAAAACTATTTGCATACATTCATGGGTGGTTAGGGTTCTAGGGAATATGTATACAGCCTGTCATTTCAATTATTCACTATTGCAGATTTGTAAACTGTAACACATCTTTGGCCTTTCTTTCAGGCTGTACAAAGTGACCAAAAATGTGTTAACTGTTCTTTGGTTTCTGTGGGTCGGTAAGTATTTTATACCAATCAGGACAAAACACCAATTAGTTCGTCATCGTGGTCTCCAACTCCCTGTGTGGGACTGTCACATGTCGCCATGAGGCCAAGCCCCAGCTCAGCCAGCTCCTCACAGCTCATGCCTGTGGTCACCATGATTTTAGTCTCCAGTCGGTTACACAGCGTCCTGTAGGAGGGTAAAGGATACCCCAGTTCACGTAGGTACTCATAGCCCTTTGTGCCAACAGCCGTGCGAATCTTCCGAGCTTTAATGATCGTTGCAAGAGACCAGACAGCCCGCCGAGAACGTTTAGTGAGAGACAGAGCACGGATCTGATCCTCATACAAGAAATTCTGCAGGCCCTTTTCCACACGGTCGAGGCGGTAGAGACGCTTTCTCATATCCTCAACCTAATGGAAAGAAGAGGAATTTAAAAATATAAACTATTATTCAGTACAGCCAACATAATCAATGTATTGAAAGAAAGATTGCAAATCTAAACTCCTGGGTTGAAACACACATTAAAATTGAAACACACCAATAATGTAGTGATAACTGTGCAAAAGAATAATACGGTGCATTATTAAAATACATTACATTTTCAGTGCACTTTTCAATCCAAATGAAGTACAATGCAACAAGTCAAACTAGCGAGACGACCACAGTTGTGATGTAGGGGAGGGCTATACAAAAGTAAATTGAATTCAATTCAGTGAATTACATTTAAGTCCACATTCAGGGTAGGTTTGTTAATTAATAAATACAATTTCATTTTGAACACAAAATAAATAAATCAAATAAAAAATCTAAACAAACATTGAGGGGGGGACATCTGGATTATTTGTATTATTATTTCTTCCCAGATTGTCCAGCCCTAGTTCTGTGGATGTCTTCCTTCAGTTGAAAGCCTTTCACTAAGGTGCTATAAGGTACTATATTTAGAATAGTATAAATAAAATATATGTATCAAAGGCACCTCTTTTTGTAGCCTTGCTGAATTTTGCATCTCTTGCTCCAGTTGTTTCTTGAGGAGATGACACTGGGTGCAGGGCTGCTGATCTTCTCTGGCACCGGCTCCATCCTCTTCATCCATTCCTGGGAGTGGGTTTCGTCTTGCATAGCCATGGTCCCCCATATTTAGGTCTTTATCCACTAAAGAGTAAAGAAATAGGCAAAAGACGAAAAAATGGCGTGATAAAGAAATGTTTGGATAAATATAAAATAAATGCATACCTGGTTCTGGCTTAAGTGGAATCATAATGAAAGGCGTATTAACTGCTGGATAAGGGGGGTCTACAACACTAAACATAGTTGGAATTGCGTTGGGTTTCAGCTTCTTTCCACCTGCTGGAGATCTGGCAATCTCTTCATATTGGCTGCGTTCAAAGTGGTCCTGTTTGGAACAATAACAAAGTATAGTCAAATGCAATAACCTCAAATGAAGTTAGTTTTATTCATGCAATGCATTGTTGCTCTTACTTCGCAGAGTCTGGAGTGAGGGGTAGGCTCAAAATCACGTCGACAATTGACAACCCATTTTCTTTTACGCGCTGGGTCTTTGGGAAACCTAAACAGCTGTTTGCCAATACTGGTTGAATTTGAACAATGTGGGGCAGAGCAGCCTCCCATTGCCACAACAAACTAGTGTCTCGCAATGACAACCGAAAACTAAGATTTGACTCGAGTTGCACGGGGAGTTATCATTAGTATTTTACGTGCGTTTTATCTTTAAAATTACTCACACATGCGAACAAGTTACATATTAAGTGCAGCTTTACTTCTAGAAACCGAATGTGCTGCTACCAAGTGAATTAACAAAGCCGTTTCGTTTTTTTCTTAAAATTATTTGTATGAAGATAAAATATTTTTGACTTTGCTTGAGCCAAAATGGCGCCGGAGTGTGTGGGCAGTGCAAATTGATGACGCCGTGTTTACGTCCGACCATACTAGACGCCCGTATTTTAAAACTGTGAAATATTATACAATCTAAATGTTAAACTATGTTCATAATGAATAGTAATGAGAGTTATGTGTATAATTTCCAGCATTATAACTTAACATTATTTGAGCAACGGAGTATTTTATTTCACATATCAAGCGTCAGCTAGCACACAGGCATCTTAGCTTGAACATTGGTCCTTTTTACCACATGGCCACTCAAAGGACCCCAAACCACGTTGAAATGTTTATGCTGCTTCAAATCTAAAATGTCACGTTCCATATCACCAGCTTAAAGTCTTTTACAGTTTATGACCGGGAATAAATGTCTGTAAAGCAATAACGTATTAGGCGTCGATACAGAGCAGCGGCAGTAAGTTGCAAAGTGGGTGCAAAGCAATGTCTTCGTTTGTAGTTCCAGTCATTGATATCCACAATGACAATTTTAAAGAGCTTTGGCCTGCTATGGTTATTGCACTGAAAACCTCTTCCTTTATCGCACTCGACACCGTACGTATCTGCCGTAAAAGGTTACATTATGACTGTCAATAGTTAATTTACGGAAATGTGTTTGTTTCCCTTTTAGGAGCTTAGCGGTCTTGGGAACAGGAAGTCCTTACTATCCGAGTAGGTGTGCGTCTAAAATATACATTTTATTTATATTTTTGTTTTCTGATAATGTTTATTTTTGTTTCAGATCCATAGAGGACAGATATAAAGCCATATGTCATGCTGCTCGATCCCGCTCCATCATTTCACTTGGATTTGCATGCTACAAAAAACTAGACAATAAGGTCACAGCCAATTTCATTGTTTTTATTAGTTTTAGCATTCTTACATTCTACAATATGACTATTATATCAGGCGTATACCATTGACAAATCATATGACAAATCAATTCATTCAAATCTTCCTGATCATTTGTAGTTACTGTAAAACTGTATAATTCATAAATCTGCTTTTAAAATATATGTACTAATGTAGAGTTGAAAATGATTTTTGGTTTTTTTGTGTGGAACTATCTGATGAAGGGAATATATTATCAAACCTGATCACTTTTCTCTTCACCACAGCCTGCAGACTCGTACATGGTTCAGGTGTATAACCTGACTCTGCTCTGCTCAGAAGAATATATAATTGAGCCTCAGTCTGTGCATTTTCTTGTGCAGCATGGGTTTGACTTCAACAAACAGTATGCTCATGGGATCCCTTATATCAAGGGCAACAATAAGGTAATGTCACAAGCACAACCCCAAATAATAATTCTACTTTGGACTGTATGTGTTCTTATTGGTCTTTCCCTTCAGGCTGAAGCTGATTACCATGGGGTACACATCAGAGCACTATTCACTGAACTGCTACGTGCACGGAGACCATTGGTGGTGCACAATGGCCTCATTGACCTGGTCTTTTTATACCAGGTAAATTACGTTGAATGTTCTATGAAGAATTCAGAACAATTTAATATATTTAAATTCTAGTTAGTGTTGAATTGTTATACAAAAAGTTTTTTCTCTATTTTTTTAGAGTTTTTATGCTCATCTGCCTGAACAACTGGCGACATTCACAGCTGATCTGTCAGAGATGTTTCCTGCTGGAATTTATGATACCAAATATGTAACTGAGTTTGAACTCAGACTAACCGCCTCCTATCTGGAGTATGCCTACAAAAAATGGTCAGAGGTGGTTGACTTTTGAAGATCAGCCTCAAGTGTTGAGTTTGTTAACCACTTGTGTCTTCTTTTCTACAGTAAACTGGATAACTCTCGTGGTTTGACGTCTGGGGCCTCTGGTCCTCATGTCCATGTGGAGTTCTGCCAATATGAGGGCCCGATGTCAAGTTATGTGGACTTTAGAGAGTGCCTAGATGTGAATTCATCAGAGGGACAGACTGAAATATGTGAACAGTTCTCTGTGAGTAAAGTGATCGAGTTGTTGTTTTTGTATGATACATTCATTATATCACTTTTGTTATGTCTGTTCTTGTTCTGCAGGCTTTTGGATGGTGTCGGAATGGCACAGATTGTCAATTATCCCACGACACTGATCTCATTGTCCTCCAAGATGAAAAAAACAAAGACAATAAGAGAAAAAAGAGAAAGAGACAAAAAGATAAGAAGAAAAAAGGAGAGGAATCATGTATTTTTGATGGCGCACCCGAAAACAAGATTCCGCACATGGAAACAGATGGCCATGAACAGTCTGTCAGTAAGCCCGATCTGATCCCAACTGATAAAACCATGAGTTCTGGTATAACCAGCGACATGTCAGCCACTGATACCAACAATGGAGCTGAAAATATGGATAATGATGGAAAACTGAAACCGTCACCCATCTGCTCACCACCAAAAAAGAAAGTTGACACAGGGACGCACAGAGCTGGGTTCGATGCTTTCATGACAGGATACATATTTGCCTTCTCTTGTGTCACTGACCAAAAAACTGGTGAGGGAGTGTCTGGGAGTGAGGGGGCAAAGCAGGAAGCACAGCAATGGCTTTTGAGTGGTCTCAATAAGGTGTACCTCAGTGGCAAATCTGTCCCACTTAATATTGTCAAAAGCTCCTTTGCCAAGTCGTCCAAAGCACATGTGTTAAAAATGGAGAGGGTGTGGGAGTCAAGGCGGTAGTGATTCTGGAATTAACTTTGATTTCATTAGGTCTTATCAAGTCGGTTACATGTCTACGTTCACTTATACGCAAACAGTCCAATTAATTAATGAAAACTGAATGACAAACCATTAATTGGTTCTATGAAAATAAAAAATGCATCATACGTGCATTGATTTCTGACTGTAGACTTCACTGATAGCCTACCAGTGTAAGTTCACTTTTTTATGCTTTCTCTTGTAACAATGACTTGGCCACAAATAGATACAAGTTTTTTGCATTTACATTTACAATAAAACATTGCTTCAGGACTGCTGAATTAGTATACTTGATGTCGTCTTGATATTGCGTGTGCATATTCTAACTTTTATGGTAATAGCGTAGGTCGTATGTACAGTCGATGGTTAACATGCATTGTTTAGTAAGTAAGTAAGTAATGTTTATTTATATACCGCCTTTCACAGACAAGAGTCACAAAGCGGTTTACAATTGTTATTTTTTGGGC
>JAPMNZ010951882.1:0-12909 GCA_029875035.1 Pomatoschistus microps | reverse complement strand
AATTTATTCATAACGCGCTAATCTTCTGGCGTTAATTGATCGTAATTAACGCGCTAAAGTCCCGGCCCTAATATATATATATATATATATTAGAGACAGGTTAATATATATATATATATATATATATATATATTAATATAATATATTACAGTACAGACCAAAAGTTTGGACACACTTTCTGAGTCAATGAGTTTCCTTTCTTTTCATGACTATTGACTGTAGATTCACACCCAGGCTGTGTAAGGGCTATTTGACCAATAAGGAGAGTGGTGGGTGCTACTTTCAAGAACCTAGAATATGACACATATTTTTAGTTAATTCATACTTTTTTTTTGTGTGCGTACACAATACAACATGAGTTATTTGTTTTCTTTCTGTAGGGTGATACAGGATGAAACGCATCAGGTCCTTCAGCAGCAGTGACAGTTCTGACAATGAAAGTAAGTCCACTGTGCTCATAACATATTATATTGATTTTATATTAAAACATAAATCTTGTATTTCCTGTCCCAGGTCCTTCCACTTCCTTCTGCTCCTCAAACAAATATGGCAGTAAACCGGGAACCCCCGCTTCTAGCCAGAAGAAACCGGCTGAAGTAAGAATACATTAATAGCTTCTTTTTAAAGTAAGAAAATATTCAGGATTTGGATCATATTAAGGGAAAGGACGAGAAGGACGAGTTTTCAGCTATAGTTTTTTGTGTGTGAAAAAGTTCTCATAAGAGGTTTGAAGACGAGTTGTTCCTAAGCAGCAGTGTGCTGTCTGGTTATTCCTTTGATGGGAGACTTCTGTAAAGACCAGGTTCCACATTGGCAAGTTACAAATCATTCTACCCCAGGGCAGCTGTGGCTATAGCAGTATATTATTGTATATTTATGGGTAGAACAAATTATGAACTGTACTTTTCCGTTGGGATGCTATTACTTACTTGGGCGGCAAGAGGGTCCTGTGTTCGATCCCACCTCCCTGTGTCAGAGTAGCTTTTTCCTCCAGGTGTTCCGGTTTCCCCTATCACTAAAACATGTAATGAGTGAGTGAACGGATGGTGTTGGAGGCTTTGATGCTCCAGTGTGTTCGGCGTCTTGCTTCCGTCATCACCGTGTGGAGTGACTACACCAATAGCTGAACTCTGAACATTGTAAAGTGCTTTGGGTGACCTTGGTCTGTAAAATGCGCTGTATATATAAACATAATTTAACTGTTTTTCTCTTTGTTTTAGGTGTTCAGAAAAGACTTGATCAGTGCCATGAAGCTGCCGGACTCGTACCACATTAACCCTGAGGACTTCTACCTTCTGGCCGACACATGGAAGCAGGAGTGGGAGAAGGGCGTCCAGGTCCTGGCCAGTCCAGACACAATCCCCCGGCCCTCAGCCAGGCAAGCTTTTTATAACTCATGCAAATAGAGAGAAGCTAATTTTTCTTCTTTAATATTCTGCTTTCATATTGCACAGATTTGTGAGGTCAGGTCAACAGTGTTTGTTAGCATCTTATATCGTCTATATTGTCTTTACTACAGAGTGGTTGCAGACAGATCCAGGGAGCAGCTCTACAGCCACAAGAAGAAGTACATTCAATGTTCGAAACCAGACCTGACGGAGCCGGGGTACGTGAACATCCGGGAGCTGGCGGAGTCCATGTGTCGCTACGACCTGGACGAGGTTGACCTGCACTGGCTGCACAACCTCAACCTGGAGCTGTCCCACATGGGTGAGTCCAGATCTCTGATGAAAACAATGTGTAGATGAGACCAATTCTTAGTCAATCAAATGTTATTTATTGAGCCCTTTACGACACTCAAGACGACCAAAGTGTGCACATAAAATCCTTTTAAAACATTAATGCAATCAAAAAACAAAAGTTAAAACGAATTCAAAAGTGCCACCGCGCAAATGAGTGTTAAATGTTTTAAAAGCCATTCTGAATAAATTAGTTTTGAGCCTTGATTTAAAAAAGGTGAGCACTCTCATATGACTGTGGTCCAGCGACTGAGAAGGACAGACACGCATGTACTTAATCAAAAAGAAATTGCACAACAACTGAAGCCATTGTGTGTGTGACTGCAGACCACACACAAAAACAAAGTGCTACAAAACACTAAAAAGATCAACATTTAAAACCTGTTTATAGTGATGTAATAACCCAATTACATCACTATAACAAGCTTCTTTTTTTTTTGCCCATATCGCCCACCCATATTTCACACTAAAGTACACAGTAACATAATCTCACACTTATTTACATCGTACATATTTTCCACATAGAGCCCAGTGTCAGTGTGAGCAGCTTTGTTTGCTCCAAAGCCACATTAGTGCCATGTATGGAACTGTTGGTACATCCAAATGCAGTTAGCAGCTGGATTCCAAAGGTCCGAGCTTGAGAAGGATGTACTATAGTAGAAAAGCTGAACTTTGCTTTGTATTGTCGACAAAACAGTAGTTTGGACACCCCTGCTCTAACTGGAACATTTACATTTAAGTTATATAAGCATTTATCTGATCTGTTGCAAATATGGTGGTGTTTCAGGGGAGGAGCCGATGGACGAGCTGACAATGGAGCGCACCCTAGAGGCCTTGGAGCGCCAGTGTCACGACAACATGAAGCACGCCATCGAGACGGTGGAGGGTCTGGGCATCGAGTACGACGAGGACGTGATCTGTGACGTGTGCCGCTCACCGGACAGCGAGGAGGGCAATGACATGGTCTTCTGCGACAAGTGCAACATCTGTGTGCATCAGGTCATTATTCTCCGCTAATTTTTGTGATGTTTACTAGGGTTTATACGAAACACAAATGAACTTCCAAATGAAGCTCCAGGCCTTCCTGTGTGGAGTCGGCATATTCTCCCCTCGTCTGCACTGGGTTCCTCTGGGTGCTCCAGTTTCCCCTAACTCTAAAATTATGTACAAGACCCTGCTGGAGTGAGAGACAAATGCACACAACAATTGTAATGCGCTTTGTGACTCTGTCTGCGCTATATCCTGTAGATACGATTCAATCAAATTTTTTCTTGTACAGCCCTAAATCACAACAGTGGTTATCTCAGAGGACTCCCCCCAATGGACCAACACCTATATCCATGAGTGTATATAAATGCCCATAAATCATTTTGAATGCGAGTGTCCTGGATCATCACCACAGACCTTTTTGTTAGACCCTCTAACAGTCTAACAGACCCTCCTGCACCGGCAAGGAAAAACTCTAATAACCAGTGGGGAAAAAGTAAGAAACCTTGAGGAGATCCAGCTTGATAGAGGGATCTGCTCCCACGAAGGGACAGGCTGTAGATCCAGGACTCAAGCTACAGACTGTTGACTTAATACCAAGGCCACGCGGCTCAGGACTTGGGCTGTAGAATGAAGACTGGTGCGGTGCAGGACTGAAGCAGCTACAGAATACAGATTACTTACTTATTCACTAAATGACCATTGAAATGAATGTCAGGTTGAGCCTAGAAATGCTGACGACCCTCAATTTCTTACAAAATAAAGATTACTTGCTTTTAAGTTGTGTTTATTATTATACAGCGCCTTTCACAGACTGTCACATAGCGCTTTACAATATTGTGGGTTTGTCTCACTCCACACGGTGATGGAAGCCGGTCACCAACAGGAGGTGCATACCACCCTTATTGTCTAGTTTTTTGGACCCTGCGGCTAATATGTTTTTGTTGTGGCAGGGTGGGATACAGGGGAAACCTACGCAAGTCCTTTATCTTAACAGCTTTCTCTTATTTCCACGTCTTCTCCAGGCTTGTTATGGGATTGTCAAAGTTCCGGTCGGGAACTGGTTGTGTCGAACCTGTGTCCTGGGCATCGACCCCCAGTGTCTGCTCTGCCCCAACAAAGGAGGCGCCATGAAGGCCACGCGGGCCGGGACCAGGTGGGGCCATGTGAGCTGTGCCCTGTGGATCCCTGAGGTCAGATCATTATGGAACTTTCTGTGCTGGTGTCGCCTTCACTGCTTTAACCCTGTGTCTCCTCTCTCCTCCTGTCCTCTTCACAGGTGAGCATTGCGTGTCCTGAGAGAATGGAGCCCATAACCAAAGTATCCCACATTCCTCCGAGTCGCTGGTCTCTGATCTGCAGTTTGTGTAAGATAAAGACTGGAGCCTGTATACAGGTGGGTCTATGATTCTATTAAATCATTTATTCTTAGTTTATTTCAGAGGGTGGCGTAGTGGTTAGCGCTTGTGCTTCACAGTACCATTCACCAGCCCAAGCAAATTAATAGTTATTAATATTATTAGTTCTTAGTAAAGAATTTGTGTGTTTTTATATTTATATATATACTTGTTGGAGTTGAATCTGAAAGTGAATTGGTTCTGTGTTCCGTTTGCCTCAGTGCTCGGTGAAGAACTGCACCATCCCCTTCCATGTGACCTGTGCCTTCGAGCACAGTCTGGAGATGAAGACCATTCTGGACGAAGGGGACGAGGTCAAGTTCAAGTCCTTCTGCCTCAAACACAGCAAGCCCAAGTCTGGGGAGCCAGGCCTGAGTCCGGTCCGAGCCAAACCCTCTGTGGAGGCGGTGAAGGGCGGGCCGCGCGCTCAGAGGCTGCGCGAGTTGGAGGAGGACTTCTACACTCTGATCCAACCAGACGACCTGATCAGAGGCCTCCAGCTGTCAGAGCGCAGGGTCGACTTCATCTATCAATACTGGAAACTCAAGCGGAAAAACAACTTCAACAAAGCTCTGCTGCCCCCTACTGAGGAGGAGCAGAACCTGGCGCTGCAGCCGCAGGAGGACAGTGTGCACACGCGCATGAGGATGTTCATGCACCTGCGGCAGGATCTGGAGAGGGTGAGCTACATACAGCTTTGTTATACTCTCACTACTCTCATACATGTAGGTTGCTGCAACCCAGATGAGGGGGTCGATGTGGGGTGTGGTGGGGACGTGATATTGGGCATCACATTCCATCGTCCTGCTGCGCCCGCTGTGCGTTTTCACACATCTCTACCTTCAGTCGCATAGTTTCGCATTCTCCCAGCCCCTGGGCTGTGGTAAAGGAGCGAGGATGACTCCCCTCTGTTTTGAGCGGTGCTGTCACAGTGTGGTGCTATTGCAATAACACTTTGGACGCTCAAGAGTTTATATTGTCGCCAAAACACACCAACATTCACTTGTATCCTGCCTGGGTGTCCAAACGGTTTCTGAAAGGGCTGTTGTGGCAGTTTTAAACCTGATGATTTTCTCAAATCTTCAGGTTTATAACAGGACTCAGCAGAGGAAATGGGTGGAGTCGGTTGTGCTCTTGCTCAGGTTGCAACTAAAACTTGCACCCACCTGGCCCCTTGAGGACTGGTTTGATACCCCTGGTCTAATCTGACACAGCACTCATGTGTCTAATTGTAAGAATCTAATACATCTCACTATACTCGTATATGTGTCTGACTATTAGAATACAATAATTCTCATACACACGGTCCATCTATAGCCCGTTCACACAGAGACCCCACAGCAATACTGGCCCCGGTGCCACCACGGCGGGGTAATGACCCTGACTGACCCGTTGGCTTTCAGCCAGGGGTCTCTATAGCAAACCCTGGTTTATCCTTCTCGCTTCATGTTGGCAGTGCTACATGCTCTCGTGTCTCCAGTCTCAGGGTTAAGACTGGACTCGCATGAGGAAATCAGTGAAGTCTCCTGTAGGGATGTAAATCGGTGACCGTTTAACCGGTGGTTGACCGTCACAGCGTTAACTGGTCAAAACTGTCGGTTAAAAAAAAGAAAAGGGGGAGATTGGAGGTCTCTTAATAACGCTATTTTAAGCCCTGTTCGCACGGTGTGAAGGAGCGGTTCGTCTCTACCTGTCCGCGCCAATGTATTATTAAACTCCGGAGCAACTTTCATGCCGCACGCGTCGCGCACAGACACACATACCTGCAAGCGCGCACACACAAACACACACACACACGTGCCATTTCACACTCGCTCACCTTTTCCCCGCTCCATTCATACGTAACATCCATACTCTTGGCTGTCCCTCACCTCCGTTACTAGTCCGCCAAAGTTGTGCGGGTTAGAACTCCATCGTAGCACACGAGCACATACACACACACACACACGAGCACACGCGCACACACACACACACGAGTAAGCACGCACACACACACGTGCAAGCACACACACACACTCACACTTGCACACACACACCGGTCTCTCGCGCTCCTCTGTGTAAAGGATCCTAGCAAATACGCGGCTTCAGTCAAACACATGGAACATGTTATTGCTGCTGGTCCACATTAGATCAGCTCCACACACATCTTTAGCGGAGACCTGTGAGACGCGACTCGTCACTCGCTGCTCTTACAGTTTGGACGAGCCGTTGTTTGCTGCTAAAAAGCTTTAACCCGCAGCACAGACAAATGGGAAGAAAGCACTTCTCTGTGTGCAAAGGTGTCGACGCTGTTGCAAGTATCGCTCCGCTGTCTCGGCTCTGATCCAGTAGAACGCAGAGCTGCACATATGAAAAATACGCGGCTCGAAATGGCTGTTATTGTAAAGAACGTGGAACATTTTAAACTACGCGGTTAACCGGTTTCAACCGGTTAATGANGCTCGGTGGTCGGTCATGAAAATTCATAGTTTTTTACATCCCTAGTCTCCTGTGGCCGTGCGCTCATGGACTCTTCCTGTTCTTTCTCCTGAGGATGTTCCTTCTCTGTCCTGTTCTGTTCTGTTCTGTCTGACAGGAACTTTTTGCGTTAATCATACAATAAAAAAAAGTTTGCATTATTGCTGTTATTAATGCGTTTAACTGCCAGCACTGTTAATAGCCTTTGTGTTTGTAGGTGAGGAACCTGTGCTACATGGTGAGTCGCCGTGAGAAGCTGAAGCTGCTGCAGAGTAAAGCTCAGGAGCAGATGTTCAGTCTTCACATCAAACTCTTGGACCAGGAGTTCATGGCCGGTGATGACAATGTTCTAGCACTCAATTGTATTACAGATGTACCGTACAGATGTATAGAGTTTACAGGTTTATGCAAATGTTTTATGTTTCAATTTTGATCAATTGATCTTATTTATCCTTCTATTCTGCTGTAACATGTCCAACTATGACATTGAAATCTCCTTTGAGGGACTAATAGAGGTGTGTCGTTGTTTCTTTTTCGTTAGGTCTTCCATCTTCGTTCCCTGTGGAGAATACCCTCTTCCGCCCTCCTCCTCCTCGGATCACACTGAAGCTCAAGATGCCCAAGTCCAAACCCACAAACGGCCAAAACGGGAACTCTGTGAACAAATCTGCCAACGGTCCTCTGAGTCTGGACAACCGCCTGAATGTGAGCGACCAGGGAGGACTGGGAGAGGGACTGGGACAGGGAAAACCTCTGCTCCACACTCGCAACTGCAAAGAGGACCTCTCCAACGGACACCTCTCGCCCTCAATGCTCAAGAAGAAACCGTCCGGCAAGCCTTTAGCTCTGCACGCCGCTCTGCAGGGCCACTCGTCCAACGGGAAGCGCCACAAGGACGGGAAAAGTCGCAACAAGCCGAGTTTGAACGGAGTATTGGACAAGTACGTCACGCAGACAGACAACTCGTGCCAGACTAAGACAGAGGCCGAGGTTAGCAAAGCGCTGGAGAAGGCTAGCTTTCGGAAAGTCGCCCTCGAGCATTTCGGGAAGTCCTTCAAAGAGGCCACGATCAGTTTGGTGCGAGCGACCGAGGACATGAACGCCGAGAAACTGGGAATGAAAGGAAAAGGCGCAGCTAAAGACAGATTCAAGGCGATCGCCGGACACAACACAATCAAAGCCGCGAGAGACAGCGACGGCTACTGTCCTGACTTGGAGCTCAGCGACTCGGAGACAGAGGCGAAAGGGAGACACAATCAGAGGCTACTGTCGAGAGAAAGCCCCAAACTGGACTCTAGTAGGAAGGGTATAAGCAGAGGAAAGCAGGCCTTCGCCCCCAGACAGCCCAGACAGAGGTGACTACTGGGGTAACTCTTGCTCGGTCTTCCATTAGGGTTTTTCCAGCAAACGCCAAATTTGGCCACAATCATTCCAACATAAACGTCTGGTCCTGGTTAATCAGTCTTTCCCTCGGCTCTGAACTGAGGTTTCGAGGTTTGACCACAAGATTTGCAGTTGAATATTGTTGTCATAGAGTTATAGTACTCTTTGTGGCCTTTCAAAACCAGAGGGGACTTTGAGCGTGTTCACACTTGGGTCTCTAGGAGTAACAACATTTTTTTGTTTTTTTTTGGTCATTTTTAGGGACGTCAAAGTGTTTCCCAAAAGAGCTGAAAGCCACACCTGCAGGTTTTACTTCCAAACAAGCAGGAGCACAGCAGACTCCAACCATTTCTTCATTAGTCCAGTCTTGAGCTGGAGACTTAAGGAAATGGGTGGAGTCTCAGTCCAGTTCAATTTATTTTTGTTTAGCCCTAAATCACAACAGCAGTTATCTCACAGGACTTTACAAAGCTGTAGATTCAACACAGATCAGATAACAGTTCGAACACAGGAAATGCAATGATTAAAAATAACACGAGAGCCATTGGTCCATAAGGGGCCCATAAATGTCCTGGGTCATCACCCCCTTCATCGGCAATGAACAACTCAAAAAAACAAAAACCATGGAGGGAAAAGTTGGAAGTAAAACCTGTAGAATTGTTGGTTAAAAACACATACATACATTTCAAACCACACTGCTTTCTCCACAGAAGGATTAAGAATGCAACCAGAGTTCACTTCAGTTGGAACTGTGTGAATGCACCCTAAGAGAACCAGGCTGGGTTTTTGGGTAACACTTTAGATTAGCCTTCACTAATGAACAGATAAGTAAGTGCTAAGCCACATGGGAAAGTGCCAGCTCCATGTTGAATAAGGCCATGTCGGACTAAGGACTAATAAGTGCTTAATAAATAGATAAATAACCATCAATTATACACTATCACTTAATTGGCTGTTAATTTGTGAGGGCAAAACTAAAGTGTGACTGTTTTTTGTTCGTTTTCACATCTCTAATAAGCAATAAAAATTTGAAATGGATCATCTCCAATTGGACCAAGTATGGACACGCCCATAATGTGACAAATTGGCCGCCCACCTTCTCTTATTGTAACTTTTTTTTGTTCTCGTCGGTGACTCTGCCTTACGACTTACTGCTGTATATAAAGTGTGGAACGAATCTCGATGTTTCAAAGTATTTTTACAAGTCAATCGCCTAAAAGATTTTTGTACACAATTTTCTACTGGTGTTGAATGATGTTTGTTTCCAGTTTTTAGATGGATTCCAAACACAAATGCCTTTCTTTTTTAATGTGCACCATTCAGACCATTGTTTAATTCAGAGTTCCATGAGCCAAGTGGATTAAACATAAGTGAATATGTCTCTAAGCGTTGCTCAGATGGCGTTTAGACGGTGTGATAAACATGTGCTAATTTGCAGACCTCATAAACCACAACCAAGCTATGAACTGGGTCAAAACAAGATCATATTTGAAATTATTTGGATTTCATCATGTTTAATCATACACTATATAAATGGATAATGCTAACCCGCTAGCTCAGTGAAGCCCAATAGGGAAGTACTTGTGGACTCGTACTTTGCACCAACTCGCTCAGACTCCTATTTACTTACATGTAAAAGTAAACTCCACTAGCTCTCTGTGATCCTGGTGTTTGTGTTATATATTTATTTTATATCGTTTTTGGTGAATTCTCACGGGTCATAGCTAGTTTTGCAATTCGATGTCTTGGCAACAGTTAGCTTTGCGCTGTTACAATGGTAAATCCTGCCAGAACAAATGCCCATATACGGAAATTGGCTAGAGCCTTCAAATCGGCTTCTTCCCCAACCCAAGGGTCTCCAAGATGTCTGTCTATTCAGATCAGTGTCCTGGTGTTTTTGGCTCATGCTTGCAGCTGGTCTGCTCTGGTCTCTCACTCTGGTCTCTCTTTGATCTCTCCCTCTGGTCTCTCAGCTCTGATTGGTCAGAACACTCACATGTTACTCTGGTCCTGTGGAAGTAGAACCACTGCAAAAGACCTGGAGAACCAGAGAGAGAGAGAGAGAGACCGAGGTTAGAGGGGGACATGAGCAGAGATTGTGGTATTATAGTGAAAAAGTTTAGGAGTACCTGAAGGAGTGCCTCTAGTTCTTGTGGAAACAGGTTTTAACAGTAACACAAATTATAACACAGGCTTCTTCCACATTCTGCTAACACTAAGCACTGGGTTAGTCCATTCCTAATAAACGGTATGTTTTTAGCTGATTTATATTTTACATCACCTTTTGAATAGGTTAATTCTACCTGAACTTAAACAAATCCTAGTTTTGATTGTACTAAAGGCCATTGACATTTTGAAGCAGAAGTACGAAAACACTAGTCCTTTTTCTCTTTCAATCCAATCGCTCTTGTTGGTAATCAGCTGGACCCTTTATAATTCATGCAGGTTCTTCTGTTCATATTGTTATTGTTGTTTAAGCGTTGGAGGTAAGATGTCTGATGAATGATGCTTTTCCAGTTTACACAACTCCACAAAGCCATCTCATGTTATAGTTCTCCATTTGGACGTTTTTTAAATAAAATCAGTTCAAATCAATACAGTGCATTGTATTTTTGTTGAATAAATGTGGATGAACGTGTTCTTAAAAGTTTTATTGAAAAGTATAGCTCAACAGGCAAGGATATCCAAACTACTACAAGACAAATGTAGATCATGTGTTCATTCTTGGTCCTTCTCTTATCTCTGTTCTGTGGTCCTTCCCTAAAGAGCACTTTTCCACTATTTGACCTTATTGCTTTGTAGCTTATACCATATAATAATAGTATAACTTATAAACGTAATATATTTTCACACCAAGTAACAATGAAAGACATCTCCCGTCTATGGCTCTGACCCTACACATTTCTCCTTACCTTTATTTGTATAAATTTATTATAACTAAACTACTAATCAAACTTCAGGTCGGTGCAGAAGACACTTATTGCTATAGCTCTTATGAGCCAGTAGAGGGCAGCACTTCTCCACAACCACAGCTAAAGTTATAGCAGCCAAATGTAAGAGTTAATAAAATACTCGATTATTTGTTTTGTTCAATACTACTTGAGAGCAAGAGAGTGCAGATAGAGAAGCATTTATCTTGTGCCCTGTCTGTGTGTTGCAACACTGACATTTCCCCTCAATGGGACAAATAAAGTCCTCTTCTCTTATTCAGATGATACATTTAGTTTGAACTGTTTATATCAAAGAGAGCCCTGCATCCTCCTCATGTTTGTGTGTAGCTGGTGAAGCCTCTGCTCTGTGGTCTCTGTTGCTCTGTGGTCTCTGTTGTTCTGTGGTGTCTGCTCTGTGGTCTCTGCTCTGTGGTGTCTGCTCTGTGGTCTCTGTTGCTCTGTGGTGTCTGCTCTGTGGTCTCTGCTCTGTGGTGTCTGCTCTGTGGTCTCTGTTGCTCTGTGGTCTCTGTTGCTCTGTGGTCTCTGCTCTGTGGTCTCTGCTCTGTGGTGTCTGCTCTGTGGTCTCTGTTGCTCTGTGGTCTCTGCTCTGTGGTGTCTGCTCTGTGGTCTCTGTAGTCTTTGTGCTGGCTCAGCTGTATTGAACTGCTGAAGAAGCCAAGTGAGACTAAATGAAGCTTTAATCAATATCCACTTGACACAATTAGTCCTGTTTTTTTACAAATGAAAAACCTTCTATTACCACAGAACCTGTCCGTGCGTGTGTTTGTCTATAATATATGATCCATGGATCTAGATAATAATCCTATAAACCAGTGTTCCCAAAACGTTTTGAGCCCTGGCACAGCTTTTTAATGGGGCTATAGATCCAGGACTGAGGCAGAAAGAACAGTCAGTCCACGTGGGTCACTATTTGACGCTTTGGGCTCGGAGTTTATTATTCGTTGCCCAAAACTGTGCTAATGACAAAAACAAAAACCCGAGCACCCAACAGGCCAACCCTAGACCAAATACATTATTAACACGCACACGCACACGCACACGCCCCAGATATGCATTCAGGTCAGTCCTCGCTACTTTTTAAGGGTTTGTCATGAACATAAAGTAGTTCGCAACGTTTGCACTGTTAAGTTTGAGAATCAGGTCCCCCAGCTTTAGTGTGTGTGGATGATTAAAGTTGCGTCGCCCCCTGGTGCGTGGTCCTGTCAGCGCGTGCCGTGGGTCCTTTAAGAGACGCGCCTGCTCCAGTTCCGCCTTTTCCCTACTGTAAAATCTGCATCAAACCCGGGGACAGACCCAGAGCTTTCACCGCAACCACCACCAGCCCCGAACACCCTCGTTTTTTTGGGCAGAAAGATGCGGAAATTCACCGGTCTGGGCTTCCTGCTCACCCACGGACACATGCGGAGGAGATAAGCCCGGGGTTGGAGGCGCCGGTGCCGGGCAGAGCTGCTTCAGAGAGCCGCGGTGAGGGATGGAGCAGACCGGGGTGGTTTGTGTAGACATCATCACATTCCCCGCAGACACAGCTGTAAGTGAAACAGACACACACACACATGGTCCATCAGGCACCAGCGCAGACACCAGCACAGACACCAGCATAGACACCTGCACCGTCTTTTTACTCTGACAAACACCAAGACAGTGCGTTTCTGTCAATAAATATCTATTTATATCACAGTCTCAGCATCTGGAAGTGAAACATGGCAGCTTTGAAATAGTTCAGAACACGTGCAGTAGAGTGATTATTGGTTCTGATGGCTGTTAGTAACTGTAGTATTGTACATATCTAGATTACTTTAGACCGTTTATAGCTAGACAATTTTGACTTTACATTACAGGAAGTAATGAAGTATAATTAATACTATTACTACTATATTACTTGTAATGAAAACATTTTTTCTTTCTTTCTATTCTATTCTATAAGAGGTAAAGAGATCAGATAGAGACAATAGAGGGAGGCCAGAGCGAGAGAGGCCAGAGCGAGAGAGGCCAGAG
>JAPMNZ010951869.1:0-18702 GCA_029875035.1 Pomatoschistus microps | reverse complement strand
GGCTCTTAATTACAACTGTGTTTGAAGTGATTGGCTGTGGTTCTCCATACTTTACCACACTGTACCAAAGGTAAAAGATTGTTTTAAATACTTTAAAATAGGGTTCCCTAGCTTTAAGTGCATGCAAATCTCTGTTTTGTTGTTTTGATTGGAGCAGGTGAAGTTTTTATTCTTCTTATATCAATGATTACTGTATTATTTTTCTTTGTATTAATGTTCTACTTTTTCATCTACAAATTGGCGATGTGAAGGTATGAAGTTACTACGGTTTGTTATCATGACCAAAAATACCAAAGTATGACAGTGTATGGCAGAGTTTGTGGTGCATATGCATCAAGCTCAGGAAATAATAAAATGCTTCTTAACTATGAATACATATATAGCACTGTTTTGTCAAAAAAAGTCCAGGACCAGTGCAGACAATTGCATTTGAGATTATTTTCTTCCTGCTAAAAGGAAAATAAAGGAGCTCTTCCAATAAAGTCCATCTGGATGTTTGTGGGATTTGAATAAATTGATAAACTGTGTCATATGTAGGTGTCAGCACTTTACTGTATTTAATTTTTAAAATAATGTCCCTGACAGTGTCACACTGTACTGCCATGCACAGTAAGTATACTTCAACAATATATTTGCATAACTACAACCAGTAAGATTTTCTGGAATAGACTAGTTAAACCGAAGACGAGGAGCTTTAGGATTTTAATTAATTTCGACCAATCAGGAAGCTGCAGGGGTGATCATGGGCAGGTTGAACTGGGGTTTATCTTTAAACAGTTTCACTCTCTTCACAATTTTGAATATAACCACAGTCCCTTCAATGCTGGTTGTCTATCCTTTCAGCGCATGCAAAGGATGCTTATGTCAACCAACCAATCATTCTAACTATGCCAGCAATCACATCTTTGTTCCAACTTTCTGTGAGATCTGAGGGTTGTTACCTAAGAGCACCATTATTCTGCACCAGTGCATGTATGTGAATGCTGAATGGGGTGCATTTATCCAAAGTGCTTTACAGTTGACGTCCCTTTGCTTTGATTCACAATACCGGCTTATTTGCATAGTAATTGCCTGCTTAGGTTTACTTAAAATGGCTCCAAATAAGAGTCATCCGCGTGTGCGTTCTTTGCCGCATGCAGGATCAAGCCTATAAGGGTGGACCGTAAGCTTCTAGCATAATGAAGTATATACGATTTATATGACTATGATGTTATGTGAAGCGAAACTAACAGAAAAAGACCAAAGATTTTGAAAAAAAAAAGATGGAGTTGGACTTCTTATCCGAATCCAATATCCAAGGCGCAAATGTATCTCTGTCTCTGCTAATTTATCAATGAGAAAAGTACTTCTTATGATTTAAATATTTTAAACTTTATATAATCCCTGATATAATTCAAATTGTCATACTTTTCCAAATTGTGTAATATGTCTTGACTCTCCTATGCAACAATTCGGTATGAACCAATTATTTCAAATACATGAACTAGCCAAAATCACATGTTAAAGCTATAGTGATAGAGGGAGAATGTTATTACGTTACGCTAGTTCATTTTGTTGTGGTTTAAAAGTTAAACTCTATAGTACTTTTACTCTCTGCCGGTTTTTTAGCCTGATCATTTGAGTAACCGAAAGTCCACCTGTCTATTCTTTTTGACATCATTAAAAAAGTTAAATAAATAACCCACAAAAACAAATCAAAAAAGCGAGAAAACAAAACAGGTTTAATGAGCCCTGTCTGCGTGTAATGGTTTGCAATGTCACTTACATGAGCAAAAAGTCACTTGTTTAAGTCAAGTAGAAAATACATGATAAACAATTGTTAACCTGCATGATACAGCTACTTTTGAGATTTGAATAAAGTGATGACTTAAAGAATACAGGTTGCAAAGAAGACTGCATAGAAACTGCTTCTAAATAGGAACGAATTTGGATAGTTCTTCGTTTTGCCCTTGGAGGAGATAAATGTGCTCCCTGTGGCGCTTTTGTCAATACAAGGTCATTAAAATGTGCCACGACCAACACTGCAGATCCACAGGTCAGGGAGAGATTAGCTACATTAACATGGACTGCCTGAAGCTGGACTTTTCTGACACATTCTCCCCAAGGCCATTTATCCACTGCAATAATCACCCTCGACCACATGCATCGATCAAACACAAAATCACAACAAGATCACGTTAGGATATTTATGTATTTGTCACATTTGTTATGATAACCTGCACTGTCATGTTTGTTTGTGTGTATTTTATAGTAGAATTGTATTTTTTATGCATGCCTTTTATGTCTAATGTTGACTGTTTTATTACTTGTTATTGCATCATAATGACAAAGAATTCTCCTGGCGATTTGGTCTGTCAGATACAAAAAGTGCAGCTCAATGTTCAAATTTTAATCACATTGAAAAATATACAGTGAAAATTAAGTGGCTGAAATTCAGAGAAATTAATAGTTAAACAAAGTTTTCAGATTAAAAAGCTAAATGTGAATTTGAAGTACATTTCATTTTCTAAATTCTGATGGAACAGATTATCTTCTATAGCTTTCCTTAAGCCTTTTCACAGAATAATGAAACAGTGTACTTGCATGCAAAAGCTAAATGCCATCAGATCACTGAAGCTGTGCAGGGGAGGGCCTGGTTAATACTGTGATGGGAGACTTCTGGGAACACCAGGTGCCACTACCTCCCCACTGTCACTGTGTCCTTGGGCGCGACATTTTAGCCACATTGCCTAGAATGAATCTGGTGTGTGTGAATGGCTTGTGGTAGTCAGAAGGGCCAATGACACATACTGGTTGCCTCGCTTCTCTCAGTATGCCCCAGGGCAGCTGTGGCTACAATCGTTGTTTGTTAAGTGTCATTGTCCTGAAAAGCGCTATATAAAACTGATGCATTATTACTATTATTATAACAATCTTTATTATTATTTCAGGCAGGCATTGTGTAGTAAGTAGTTTGTTTTTACTTTCGACAAAGGCTTCTCAAAATGTAACTTTCCAAAGCTCATCTCTCTGTAGCATGTATTGAGCTCCCATGCAAGACTGAAAGTTTTTCATACTGTGAAACATAACTGATGAAACTTTTCACTATACTTTCATTAGTGGAAGCTTAACTGTTGTGCTTCTTCCTCTGAAATAGCGGTTTCATGCTTGGACTTCAGATGCCTGACCTGACTAGAAAAGATCCATATTGCAAAGCTCCAGCATCAGCCCTGTAATGTAAATAGATTATTCTTATTTAAAATTCAAATTAGTATTGGGGGATATTCTGATGTATTCCACTCATCTGTTTGGCTGTGAATTGTATTGACATGAAGAGAAATGAGGGTGTGACTGCAAACGGGGAGCATCATTTAACAGGACCCCAGGCGAAGTCCTCTGCTCTTCCATGCTCTTCTGCTGCTCCGACTGCTCGCTGTTTCATTATGATGAGGCTATGGGCTAAGAAGAGTAGCCAAGCATATCAAATATCCTGAAAGCACATACTAAATAAATCATTTTATTCATTCCATTAGTGGTGGTTGCTCTTCCCTTGTAAACCATCATGTGGCCGCACTGGCAAAACAGAAAGCGTCACTGCCCAAGTCCGCCATGTCGAGACCAAAAAACGCAGTTTCGCTTCAACAAATCGCAACTGTTCCATCCATTTAGGGCTTTTACGCTTTTCTGGGCACGCTCTTCCCATGGTCAGTAGATACTGCCTACGCGTCGCCATAATTTGTCACGCTCTTTCAGTCTTGCTGGTGCCAAATTGGAGAGAAGAGGCTTAGATGATCAATGCCCTCAACAAAAACAGTAATGTTTACCAGTATCTCGAGCATTGGTCCATTGGATGATACACAATGGATGTGGCTTGTGGCAGAAAAAATTTGAAGTAGAAACGGCAACGACCAGATTAACCATAACAAGCCAGCATTATTCACGTTTTGATCAAAGGGGCTTATATTATTTGTACATGTTTACCTTATGGTGAGGAACACTGGCAAAACATAGTTACTGTATATAATGTAAAACCTTCAATATATGTTCCTTAATCAAACCACTTCATTCCATGTTTCTTTTTCAAAGGCTAACTGTGAGACCTGTCTAATTCCCTTTAACCTCAATCAAACAAATATAAAAATAAAGGTATTTAGAAAGATGTTTCTACCAATTAAAATGTAAAGCGTATGAAAGTAACATTACTATTGCACTCTATAGTAGCCTTGGTGAAAGACAGTAGAGGATTTAGGTATTACTGTGACTGTGGGGATTTCCTCTAGAGCTTTTCCTTCTATAATTTGTGATTGATAAATGCAAAACCAATGGTTATGACCTCATTCATATTTGTGATGCTACAAATGTGTACTTGCAAAAATATTGAATTTTGCCTTTTATCACTTGCAAAATCGAAATGTAGTGGGCGTGAAGGCCTTCAAGCAAATAACGAAACATTGGATTTCCAATAATCTGCAAATTTTCATTCCTTACATACAAACATTAAAATAGTTACTTTAGATACAGGATTCATCTGAATAGCAAGAGTCGACTTGGTGAAGTTTTCACTTCATTGCTGACCATATTAAGTGAAGTATATGTTGAAAGTAATCTGAAAGTGAAAGTAAAGTCACACGGTTGGTCAGTCAGCGTGGCAGTCGGTCAGAGTGAGAAAGCCACGGCTGCAGATGTATTCAGTGGGATACTTCAGTCCAGCGGTGAGCAGAGGTGGCCACTGTTTAGCCGAAGGGTCGCCCGGCGCAGATGTTTCGAGTGACACGCCAAGTCGCGGAGCAGATGGTGCTTCATGTCTGTTGGCCCCAAACACAGACCTCAGCTGACACCAGAGCAAGAGGCGAGGAGGCACAAGCGGCACCAGGAGGAAAACAGCTCCAAACTTGTGAACCATAGTCATTTGAGGATTAAGTGGTAATTTCCCCGACAATCTGAACAGATTTTGAAGAAGGAATTACTGATAATACTTGAGGCAGTTCTTGATGATATACATTGCATCATATAGAATTTAAGATAAAGTACATTTTGTCCACATATAGGCTGAACTCCAATGTAAGCCAGTTTTTCATGTATGATGAAAACAAAGCTGACGGACGACTGTAACTGGTGAATCCAATTTATTTTGACAATAAATCTCATCCCAACTTGTACTTGGAGTAAAAATTATTAGTCCTTGAATTCTGTTTGGACAATTCCCGTAATACCATGTATTTTTTGCACTCGCTCTTGTCGTCTCACTGCTGTTCACATAAACACAGAGAAGCAGGAATGTTGAGTTAAATCCCTTCCTGCACCACCGGGACGCCCTAACAAAAATAAAAATACATACATTGGCCGCATCACTATATATGACATAGAGTTCAAATAACTTGAAAAAATTATAGCGACTTGACAATTACAGTACTTTGAAATCTTTTCCACTTTGTTATCAATCTTATTTTGGAGTATAACAATAATCCTGATTGAAGAAGTCTAGGCTGAAAGGTTTTGTCATTGCAGAGTGTAAATGATTCAGATTCAGAGGTTTGTGAAAACTAGATGGCTTAAAGTGCTATACGGTAAGTAAAAAAGTACTGAGCAGGTAAAAGGGGGCGGCCTATTCAATTTCTTCCACAGGACGTAATGGTTGGAAGGATTATACACCAGGGATTGATGAGAACAGCTGGTGTAATGACTCTCCCCTGGTCCTCCTTTTAAATGACTTTCCTTGGTTCAGACTTAACAGGGCGCAACAGAGGGTTCTCTAGGCGGGGCTGACGACCACCAGTAAATATTGTTGCCACTATAAGAAGGAAGCTCCCTCACTCGGTGTCTCGCCAATAGTGGGTCATGACATTACTTATATGGAAAACATGCACAATATCAAGTGGAGTACCATGAACATGTGAAGCAGTACTATGAACAAACTTAATCTCTTTTCATTTGGTTTTGGTTGCAAAATATGGACGATTTCCCCTAACGACAAAATTTTGATGTTTGGCATTAAAGGAAAGAGAAGTTTAGTTACTATCATTATTTTGCACTTTTCAAATCCCAGTTTTTTTTGTCAATGTTTGTCTCTTTGAAAATAATGTGTTCCTTCTAAGCGACTCATCTTTTGAAATGCTAAATCAAAATAGTGCCTGGGTAAGTGTTGTTTTATTGGCCGTGAGTGCTATTGAAAAAGTACATTCATATTACTCAATCATTGTCTGCAAATATACTGTAGCCATCATGACAGCCAACAACAAAACATGTCTTTGTGTTTAAAGCATGTTTTGTTCCGTGCAAAATGTGGAGTTGTTTTGTTGTGACACGGTTTCTTTCATGCATGGGTGGAGAAGCGTCACTGCGGGTCAACAGTGTTCGGGGCATGTAAGGCAAACTTGTTTTTGAACCGTTTTAATTTCAATTAGATTTGAATCGTGGGGCCATTTTGTGGTAATTATTTATCACAGAGCGAATGATCAAATCTGTCATATCAGAGCTGCTTCGAAAAACGTTCAAGGTTGTCAACTCGAAACCCTTTGCTTTGATAGAGCCTGAAACAATCAGACTGAATGCAATTGTTCTCTTCCTTTCAAGAGTCGTCTGTTGTGTGATAATACAGAAGTGTAAAAAAAAAAAAAAAGATTAATTCAATTTTGTTGCAAGCCACAATTCAGGTCGTTGCAATATTGAATTAGACACAGATGAGATTGGTGCATAATTGTAACATGAATGAATGAATGAATACTTTATTTTGAGCCATGGAAAACGAGAACAAAGGACAACAACAAAACAAAACAACACAACACAATGACAAAAGAAAGAAAACATGATAATATACAGTGTGTTTTGTTTTATTAACAAAAATCCTGCTCAAAAAGGAGTGGGAAGGAGTCAAGACATGAGAAAATAAAATTCTTTCAAAATGTAACCACACACTATATGTTTGTTTTGTACAACTTGTATAGAAAATAGAATATGTCTGATCTACTGAATACAAACGTGCACAAATGAAGCTAAAGCGGAAGTTCGGACTAGAAGAGTCTCTTCCATTGCGGCCACCATCTCACCCAGTTTCATTCCAGTTCTCTCCCACTCCTACACACCTGTTCCTCTGCTATTGGCTCGGCTCAGTCACATACATTGGCTGAAATCGCATCAATTGTATCAGTCATTCATCTAAACAAGGACTTGTAGCATTTAACCGCTTCAGCTTGAGCCACAACCCTCCTTCTCCCCATCACAGTCTCAACGGAGCGTGTTTCCCCATATCATTGGCTATTTATTTACCAGGGACAATACTTACATAGTTACAACAAAAGATAAAAACTGAGTTATAGCAGATGCTAATTCTCCACTCCGGTCCCTGGTTGAGCCTTTCCCCACAATCTACAAGCATTTGTATTAAATACAATATTAAACACATTTTTTACAACAGTGATATAAGATGTAGACGTTGCCACATTCTTATAAAGCCCATAGACGAACACATCAAGTAGATAAGTGCACACTCCCATGATCAAATACATTATTTACAATGGGTACAACTTCAGTTTGATTTGAGCTACAACTTGAGTCTCAGATATGCATTTGAGACTCCCTCCTGCATATCTCGTGCGATATATGTTCCTGGGTTTAGGGACGTGCCACCTACCAGCATATGTTGATAAATGTAATTCTATCTACATGCATGTTACATGTTCTTCATGTTTGCCCAGTCTTTAAATCACTACTCAATCTTGAGTCTTTCCATATTGTCGCCAAAACATTGCATAGCCTTACCATCTTTCTCATTTCAACAGTAAAAGATAATAGTAGCCAGACATGATTGTGTACTTTCATAATGATTTGGTTGAAATAAACCAAATAAAGGCTATTTATTCAAACCAGGGAGATTCAGTGTACTATTCATCAGGTTGATCCAATCTGTTTCTTTACACTATATAGAGGCTGCAGATCCTTCACCCAAGTGACAAAGGGAACAAAGAGCTGGTCCGTGTGACAGTTGTGAGCCGATATGGAGATACTGTATATGGAAACACAAACAGTCCATCAACACTGCTCTTCCCCTGAGTAAAGCCATATTGTGCAGAGATCATGGATGGATTTTTTGTTTTCTCCCCCACTTTTGCTTTTATGCAGGTGCTGATAGGCCGGGCGGTGCAGGTATTTGTCTAGTACGCACCAGGGCCAAGGGATTAGAGCGAGGCAAGCGCTGTGTTGCCATGGTTTCCTGCTCAGCTCTCCCTCCTCCGACATTCGAGCATACTTGTTCTTTGTTGGCCTTGGGTATCACACCGATCGCAAGTGGGAGAGCCAGATAAACAAAAAGATCATTATAAGCAGCTCATGAGTCACCGTGTACAGTATACAATGTCTTATGGCAATATCTTTTATTTAAAAATGCTCAATGTGTGACCAGAACATTTGGGCTGTTTCTTTCCGCCATCTGTGCTCATAGCGAACGCGAATACAAAACGTTCTGCATGGACATTTAAAGCAAAGAAATTCATACACTGCAGGGGTTTCAAAGCTTGCAAAAATAAGCAAATCGACAACTTCTCACTATTTATTATCACTGGATGAATTACAGATCCCGGGGTACATGGAAGTATGAATGATTTTTTTTTGTTAGGTCAAATCAAACACAAGTTTTGCTTTTAATGAGTAAAATAATCTGGAAACATTTGAAGAATATATTTTCTCAACGATTCCATCTTTTTTGTTTTGTTATAATTAAAAGATTTTATTTATGTAGTTGTTTCTGTTTGTTTTTACATGTAGTACTTTTGATCCGAAGATATTCAATCTAAGAACATGGACTCAGTTTCCTATCCATCCAATGAATAATTAAGGATTTTGCTAAAAGATTTCATTCAAGTTTAGTGCTGTGTTCCTGTTTTTGGAAAAAAAACATTCAAAGCAAGTAAACTTAGTAAGTAGAAAACATACATTCAGTTCAATCTATTCTGAAGTGAACACGGGTTCAGCAAGTGCAGTGGCTAACTCGAGGGTGTAAGAAATAAGACGCAATATGCTTTGATGCATTAAATTAAAATGGATTTCCTTTATCTGGTTTTATGAATAATTTCACATTTGTCTTAATGAAGAATGAAATCGCCCCTGGTGAATCAATACCAAGTAGCATTTTGATTATTGCCCTCATTGTTGATGCTCCACTTGTTGCCCATCAAGGTCTCAAAAAATAGTTACCTGGCAACTCTGCAGCATGCCTAATTCCCCTTTCTCTTCTTTCACACATGCTCCTGTAAGATAAGACCAGCCTCACTGTCACTCAGACTCCAAACAGTGTGAAATCTCTGGTTTGGGGAGTTTCCTATTCATCTGTCAAAAATTTGGATGGGAGCCCATTTAGCTAACAACAGTGAAGCCTTTTGCTGACATTTGATCAGCTATTTACTCACTCAAGCAGATCACTCACGTTTAAATCCATATCCTATGACTGCTCCGCTCCAGTGCACCATGACCGGGGCAGTTATTATGGACCCTTGTTAATGAATGTGTGCGTTACATCCAGGTCTCCCACTCCGCCTGTCTGTGCCCAAATTGTGGAACAACTCTATTGGTCTCCGCAGTTCTTTACAGTAGATCCAGACCGGAAAGACAAAGTGAAGAATATCTCCAAAGTAAAAACATTCAGATCAGATCTATTTTCAGAAGCACAATTAATGACACATTTGAGCTTGAGCTTTATTTAGCTTTACATACCAACATTTTAGTAGGTGGGCAAGATACGTCCGATTATGTGCATTTGTATTTTTATCACAGCTTTATCCTTTAGTGTAGCTGCTCGTCTTGACTCAGTAGTACTCAGTTCTTGTGGTTAGATGTTTCTGAAGCAAAAAGGCGTCTACCAGTTTCATGATTACATAATTTGGTGAAACCAGATTGCCACAATTAAAAAAAAATCTCAACAAGATACCAAAAGTAAGTTTGAAGTAGTTCAAATACCATTTGAAAATTTCTGAATAAACTAAATAAAGAAAGTATTTTTGATTATTCCGTTTAAAAATAGCTGGATGCATAGTCAAACCCCACACTTCTGTAAATAATGTAAAACATATTTGATTGATGTTTTCATTAGTCATATTAACATAGAGAATGTGTTGTCATGTTATGGATGTTGAATTACTGAGATTAGCAGTAGATCATAAGATGTAACAACACAGCATTAGTTAGAGAATTATGCATGATTAATTACCTTCCATGTTGGGTGCAGTCAGCAGAACAGAGCAGGCCTTTACCTGAGGAGGAAAAGTAAGTGTAGCAGGCTGGACTCAGTGGAACATATAATCATGACAACATTTGGAGAGGTCACTTCTTGTGCTTTTTATACATGCACAATGGTCCAGGAGGAGCACAGTCACAAGCTGCCTGACACAGATGGCGCCTCTTTTTAAAGTGGATCTCACATCTCGAACAATTTGTTCATGCGGAAAAACATTTTATGGGTGTCATACTGTACTGTCGATAGGCCAAACTCCACATGGATGCTTGTACATTGAATATTATAATAATGTGGACAGGACAGCTCTAGTGTGGGAGAGAACATAAGGCAGAGTTGTGATGCAAGATGGTAACAGTAATGTCATCAACAATACCAATTCAAAACCAAAATCGAACAAATGTGACACTTCAACAGAGTTTTTGTTTACATTGATTATTCGTTACATTTATGGGAAGGTTTTAAAAAATCAATCAAAAGTCAAAACTGTGAAATAATCTATCTCCGCCTCTCAACTTAAAAAACTTGAATATTGTAACCTGATTCTCACCAGATCCTTATTGTTTGCTGAGCTCCACACAAGGATCTGGGATTTCTCAATAGGACATGTATTTCAGAAGGTGGGGCCTTGTAAAACACCTCTGGCGGAGCATGGGCAGGACAACAAGGATCTGGCAAGAGTCAGGATATGAATATTAAGCTTCTTTCATTAAATCAGTGGCATTCGGTGACTCTGATTTATATAAAAGAAATCGTAGTGGTTAGCAAAAACTTTGACATTGCATTGTTTTCCCTATATTGCCCAGCCTTAGTTCATTGTGAAGTCTGAATAAGACCTAACTTTTATTACTGCCCATTGCTTACATGTGGGTCAGGTGAAGACGGTTACACAACTAAACACAAGTCACAATACCTTGCATAATGACAACCCATGAAGTTAAGCTCTACCGTCAAAGATTCTCTTAATATTGCCCCAGAAGGGTGATAAGCTTGGAGTCCTGGGTTCTCTGTGGAGTGACTTTAGAGTGATGTTGAATGTTTGAAAGTTAAAAGTTTGTTTTGACCCTTGTCCCTTTTTATTTTGACACATTCTTGTCCTCCCCATTTTGAAAAGCCAACACACGCCTACTTTTCCAATGTTGTCCCATGTCAATTCAACACAATTTCGAAAAACATGGAGCTACAGTGAGGAAAGGGCTATTGTTTCCTCATTCTGATAACATTTCAAACTGTCAAAGAACCAGTTGAATGAAAGCTTTCAATCTTCACTTGCACATTATTCTAGGAAAAGCGGCACAGCTAAATTGAATTTGGTTGAGATAGTATTTGCAAACCCTTCCTTTTGCCGCTCGCTGTTACCTTTTGAGTTGTGCGTGTGTTCCCCTGAGCATTTCCTGCAGTGCATCCTAGAGACAAGCCAGAGGCCCAAGGATCCCATGGGAGCTCCATCTCACTGCAGAGCTGCCAGCATCTCACACCAGCGAAAAACACACACCTCAATGAACAATCATGCATTTAGATTCGACTCCTACCATTAACCCACGGCTGCCAAAAACTGTGACGTACGTGCCCCACATTCCCTTCGTTAGTGCAGAAACTTCTTTTGCATTTTTATCACTCGTCTTAAATTTTCTGGCTGCTTAAGCTGTATTTGATGCATGAGTAAAGTTGGCTTATTTGCTAGCAAGTCTCGCAATGGGTCATCACACTTGCAGGAAGCCATGCTGAACTCATTACCTCGGAGGGAGGCCTGGGCGAAGGTAAAACGTTGATCTTGTCTGGGTTTAAATGCGCTGTGTGGCAGATTTGGGGGATTTCTGAGATAGCAGGGGAAAAGGCGACATGACAACTGATGGGAAAATAGTAGAGATTGTAAGCGAGCCAACTGTCAGAGCGGGAGCAACATTGGTTCACAACATACTGGAAATAAATACAGTGTTGGCTATACAAGCGATTTGCTGCTTCGTGGAAGAGACAGTGGATAGTGGATACTATGGAGTCGTACTTTATGGAGCACTGAATATCAACAATGTTATTTGAGATGTATTCGCTTTAAAAATTATTCCAAATGTTTGACATCATACATTACCTATTGTCCTCCCAAACGTTGCAATCAGTATTTCCAAACAGTCAGATAAACACTGTGGTGGAAAAAGTACTCAGTTCTGTTTCTTAGGTAAATGATTTCTGTGACTTTGTTCTGAGACACTTTGTGGTACTGACTCTGTGGTTGTACTTTTTACGTTATTCTCCGATTGATACCTGCTCTGAAATGTGAAGTAAAATAAACTGTAAAATGTACTATTTTGTACAGCACATTCCATACTGTGACTGCAGCTCTCAATGAGCTTAAAAAAGACATTACATCAGATTATGATAAAACTATTTTGAGGTAGAGACACTGGGGATAATGTGATGTCATTTGGCAAAGACTACAATGTACGAGGAGCATTGGGAGGAGGCTGCATTTTCAGGAACCAAATTAATGGTGGAGGTAAAAATGTGTAATTTGTGAAATTGAGCTTGTATTCCAACTTGGCGTCAGTTAAAGTTAGTTCAGTATTTTTGCACCCTGGGTCATGGTGGTTCTGTCTCGAACAGCGTGCTTCTTTTTGAGACCGGACTTAAACCTTTGAACAGTGTCTGAACTCTCGTGAGATTCTGGAGTTCACATCCTTCCAACATCCATCTGGTCCTGTTCAAAGATATGTGTTTTTGACTGATCTCAGGCTGAATTGCTAATGTGGATGTCCTGCAAGATTGGGAGATTTTAATGGTTCAGTAAATTTATTTAGATTTGTTTTACAATCTTTTTCCAACCATCTGTGATTACTTTGCCATAGATGTGGCATATTGGGTAACCAGCCTGGTTGGATATTCTTACTATCGATTTGTTTGCTTGGTAATGTATACAGTAGCTCTATATTGTGAAACATCATTAAATGTGACTTATAAAACCTTCTTGTCTCCATGGAGATTTCCTTTTCATAGAGACAAGCCTCAGAGATGAGCATGTTTTCAAAGTAACAACGTAAACACAAGTTCTAGGGTTCAATGTTAAAAGTGTAAATGAGGCCAGTTTCAATGTTGTAATCTCATCTGTCCAGGAGTGTGCAATGGAGAGTGGTTCAGAGGTGGTATTTCGATGCTTCTGTTCGGAGAGGTGTGAACTTCCTTTTGAAAGTTATTCTCAGTTGTGCTGAAATGCAAAGGGAGCAGGATTTCTGGTGTATGAAGTAAAATCAGTACTTTGCATAGCTTGCTTAGCTTTAAATGAATCAGAATTGACGTCCAACTTTAGATTTACACAGACTATGTATTTACATATCTCTCTAATCAGAGAAATCTCCTGTACTAATGCAAATGAGTGTTCTTGGGCAAGATGCTTATGAACCTAATTTTTTCACTTGTGTGCATGTGTGTGAATAGATGAATGGATATAAGGCACGTTGAGTGCCCAGTGGAGGAGGCAAAGAGATTTATAAATGTAGCCATTTAGTATAATTTATTAATTGGTTCAACTGCCCGTGCCGGTCCAAGAAAGCCTGACATAAGTAATGTCCCTGCAGACATAAAAAATGAATGGTACAGAAAACATTATCAACATTTAAGGACAATTTGCACAAGAGATAAATAGATGAACAATTTGTCTTGTCTGCTTGCCTTGGGTATTGTTAAAATAAGTAATGTCATGCCAAGTGACATTTTGCATGGCTGCCTCAAGCTGAAGCCTGATTCAGGAAATAATAACAATGCATTATGTGTGTGGAGGGGTTGTGACTGACCATCTGTGAGCCGTGATGCACAGCCACTCTTTATTACTCTGTTATTGTCGTCTTAAAAGAGCTTTAAAATGTTGACTGCTTCGATCAGCACTGCAGGGAAAGTGGCACCAGGGGGCATTGTCTTTGCAGGTAGCATGCTTCTACTTTATGACTTAGGACCATATCGTAAAAGGGTGCAATGAAAACAAGTCAGAATTGAGCTTACTATTCAGAATGAATGGAAATATGGGTTAAACTACTGTAGAAAAGTGATGTTGAATAGATTTAGTGTAACATGGTCGAGAAACTGGGATTAAAGGTGGATCCATAACGTTATTTTTTCTTGAATTGGCTTTGACTTACTTACAGTCTTAATAGGTTTATTGAAATGTAGTGAAACAAGTTAATCGATTAATCACAACTAATCAATTTTTTCAATTGATTACTTAAATTGATTAGTCGTTTAAGAGGGTTTGTAAATCCAATAATTCTATAATGATCGCAGAATTAAACGAAAATGTCATCTCCTTGAAGATGGTCTCCAGGGACGTCACTTGAGCTTTCAGTCTAATATATGCACAAATACACATTTATAAATTATTTTCCCAAAATAATGGGCAAACTATTCAATTATGAAAAGAATTGTCAATTACAGCCCTTATGAAATGTAGTCATGCATGTATAATATACATGTCTCTATGAGAATATGATTCAATAAAACATAAACATATCTTATTTTGGAGGATCAAGAGAACCCCCAAATCTTGTGCAAAGCTGAGCTCATACAGTGAGGTGGGGGCAGGTAAAATTGCTGGTAGCTGTGGCTATTACTGTGTTGATACAATTATTTCACATTGGGGGAGATCAATTAAAGGAAGCGGTGGTAAATCTATTTTTCTTGTGTTGCTGAGACTGAAGACAGTGCCTTTGTATTCATGCAGGGCTGTGCGAGTTTAGATATTGGTTCTGCTGCCAAGAAGAGTTAAGAACATTTATGATGGCCAGAGATTCTCGAATACAACATTTTATTTAGTGTATCTTGGGGTATGATTTCAGCTGGCCGGTGTCGCGCCAAGTAAACAAACAAAACGCTGGATAAGGAACAAGCACAAGAGAATTACTGCACTGGTCTCACACAGCAGTCTTTATTTGGCTGCTTCCTCTAATATTGAGCAGATGACAGTAAGTGGCCCTGGCAGCTCCTCCGAGGGCTCTCAGTCTCTCATGTTGTGAGCACATTCTGCACAGAATCATTAAGGTTCAAAAGTTAATGTCCACATTAAGATGCTCCGGCTCCACACAGTGCTGAATGGGCTCAAATGATGTGTCATACGAACAGTAATTTCCCCACAGGCCAAAAGCAAACACAGCCAGAATTAACCTGAAATTAGTCGCATTGTTTAACTTGATATATTATCATTAACAAGAAAGAACCAAGGTGGCAACAACAAGCCAATGCACTGTACGGGAACATCTAAGGATTTGTATTGCCTAGATCCAGATTTGTTTCTGTTGCCAAATCTTGTCTTAAAATTGGGAAATTTTCAGTGCCAAAACCATTTGTGCAAGAGCGATAGAAATAGGAAGAACGACAATCAAAGACAAATTATAATGATTAATTATGTGAACATAGATTATGCTCAAAAATACATGCAATGCTGTTTATGTAATTGGTCATGAAATAACGTACTATTTCTAATGTGGCTTAGTCCTGTCTATGGACAGCTTGTATTTTGAGAACACATAGATCAGTGTTGTGTGGCGTATGTCTCATGATGAATATGTTCAACTGTAAAAATCACGTGATGTAGCAGTTCCTGTGCATCGTCAGCACCGGCTCCACGCTGCAGGACAGGTGCAACAAGGGCACGAGGGGCTGGGGCCTGGAAATAGGGCAGCGGCGGCGTTTAGGAGAAAGAAAAATTGCTACTGGAATTCGTCCTATAAGCAGATGGGCGCCAGGTGTGCGGAAAAAAACATCAGACAAAAGGCTGGGTCAGTAGGTGAAGGGGAAATACGACATGATTTTTCTATTTTTAAAAATACAAATAAATGTTTTGTTTAATATCAGTATAACTCAAATGAGATCTCTTATACACAATTGATTTTAGTTTTACATATTTGCTCCCAATTTAAAACATTCCTGAGGTTTCCATCACACTAATATTGGGAACATAATGTGCACAGATCAGCACAAACATGTCCCTCTGCCCTCCTCTGTCTTCTATAAAACTTGTTACATTATGAGTAATACAGAGACTCGGACCTCATGCACTGCTGTTTTCTGCCTTTTCAAACAAAATGATTACCTCAACATTATTATTTGTGTCTTTTTATTCACACCGTTCCATGTTCAATGTTTAATGAAAGGGAAACTTGTTTTTTCCCACTTCTACCACTCGTTAGAGATATTTCACTGCTCAGGATCCGTTCTTTACCCAAACATGTGTATCCACATTTTTCACATTCTAAAACGGGAAAGTACATATCCTCCAGATCATGTTTAAATGTCAAAGTCAACACAAGTCATACAAATGAGCATTATTTCAGTTATCGCAGACTGTAATCATTTTGCATGGTCATTGCCTTTCAGACGACCATGATGGATTTTCTTCTTATTTCTCCCATCTGCAAACAGACCACTTCCTTACATAACATTGTCTTCTTTTTTATTTTTCACTAGAACATGAAAACAATTGGACATGCCCAGAACCATTATTGCTTGTCTTGTCTCAGATTATATTGAACATGGGGAGAGTGCCTGATAATGCATGTAAGTAGTTTGTTTAATAGAAAGAGGAAGCCCGTGGCAAACAGAAATTAAGCATCACTTCTTCGCTGTTTGTGGAGCTGGGTGATTGATTACTGCTGCTACCACTAGTTTCCTTCAGGCTCATCCAGCAACTGCAGACTACTGAGAGCAGCAAGGGTCCTACATTATCTGTGAAGCACGGTGCCAAAGACATACGCTCTTTATGTTGAGGGAAAATAACACAATAGAGAAGGTGGAGAAAGGCATGAAACAATTATTTAACGCCAATCTCTATGGAACACTCTAAACTTCAAAATTCAGAGACCATTTGCTATACATGTCCTGATATATCCTTGACCTTGCTCTCCATTTACACATCTCAGTGGTGGAGTACAAATGGAAAGGCATTTTACAAGTGCATGTCTAGTTCAGTATTTACTAAACTTAACATCATCTGTGCAAATTTGATTTTTTCATTTATTGTCATAGATAGCTTGCCTTTTGTTCATATAAATAATACTCATGATTTTTTTCTGAATTACTCTTTTCATCTCATACAGGGCTCATCAATATTTTTACATGAGATTTTTTCTAGTGACACTTTCACTCCTTTGTAACACAATTGACACATCTTCTACCACTGATAAAACATTTTATTCAACATTGGCCAAGATAATGTTTCAGTTGTGGTTCTGATTTGATTAAAGAAAAGGTTTTTGGTAATCACGTCTATGCATAACTGCAATAGAAAAACATAGGAAGTGAAATTGCACTGCCTCAAGGTTTCCTGTCTGGCATCTATAGCATCATCTACTGGGATTTTAAGTTGATCAAAAGTGTGTTTTAAAATGCAAAAAGTCCTCAATCGTTTTCTTAATAATGGCATCACTAAGTTCATAATGTATGTATGTTTATCTATAAATATTTGGTATTGATATTGGCTTTGTCTGGGTCACCTAAGCACTGGAGGAGCTGAGAGTGGTGGTGTTGTGTTGTTGCTGCAGCCGCTGCTACTGTTTACTGTGGATTATGAAATTGTTTTGTCCTTAGCTGCATTTGTATTGATCGCTTCTTTCTGTCCAACATAAAACTGCACTAGTCTCTTCACTTCAAGCAGCTCCCACCACTAATGAGTCCCGACCGGCAACCACTGCACTCCACATTTTCATTTGGTCACTGCGGGCTCTCTCTGTTGCAGCTCTTTTGTACTTACCAGAAGATAAAAAACGTATTCCATCTCAAATGTTTGATATTTGCTTTTTTATTATATACATATTTATTTAACTGTTGGACTCTTTTTTTAAACTGAAACCCTATAATTTCGAAGCAATCCTCCCTCTTAAAAAGAAGAGCAATGCCTGTACCTTTATTGTCTGAAGTATTTATTCCAACTGATGGTGGAAAATAAGTATTGATATGAGGTCAAACATTGTCGGTAAACAAGTTTGCTGGTATTTTGGCCCACTCCTCCATGCAGATTCTAAAGCAGTGATGCTTATTGAATTGGTTTTGCCCCACTATATTCTATTCATAAATGATAACAAGCTATGCTGCTGCTCTCTTGACTTAACTTATATGAAGAATGCCCTTTCCTGCTCACTGTCTTACTTGCAAAATAAACATTTATTGGGAATCTGATATTTTGCCGTTACGCTATATAGTAAGTAATCTTTATTTATATACCGCCTTTCACAGACCCGAGTCACAAAGTGGTTTACAATTGTTATTTTGTGGGCATGGGAGTGGGGTCGCCAGAACAGGAGGTGCATGCCAGACCTATTGTACATGTTTTAAGTGGTAGGGGAAACCGGAGTACCCGGAAACCAACGCAGACACGGGGAAACATGTAAACTCCACTCAGAAAGGCCCTGGTCTGAACGGGATTCGAACCCAGGACCTTCTAATATAATGCGAGAATAATTCTTTTGAATCAACTGCAGGCAGTTCAGGCTTCCCCTCCAACACACCTGATCCGTAGTAATTGA